>JAJMHT010000020.1:62012-137232 GCA_030583145.1 Metschnikowia vanudenii | reverse complement strand
AATAAGATACTGCATAATTTCTTTCGTATGGAATAAAAATTCCCACGCATGAAAATTTTAAAATAACATACTCAGTGCCAATATATCTCAACAACTACTTAATACACGTTCCCGTTTTAAAAAAGTGTCTTTGAAACGACTGCTGTAAGCATAAACGACCCTCACCAAAAATACCAAATGTTTGTCTCAGAGATAATTGAGTGGCACAATAGGATAAAACCTCCGTGTATAAATTTACACTCGGATCAGGAGCCCCACTTGAGTCATTTAACGTAAAGAGGTAAGAGCAATAATTTCCTCGATCATGGCAGTAATCGGTTTGGGGAAACACAGGGTCCGAAAAACATCTTCCCTGAAAGTATACATCCCAATTGACTGCGTACATAAGGCCCACAAAACGGTATTTGGCTGTTAGTATCTCATTTGGTGTTTCAGCAATCTCGAGTTTGTACAAGGAGCCTATGTGACCAAACAATTCTTTCAGGTAACACACCTTTTTTGTTGAAAAACAGCAGAGTTAAAGGTGGGCCTCCAAAAAGGTCCTTCAATCAAAGATCGCAAGAGCGAAACAGCTTTCTGTAAATCTTTTTCTGTGGAGCTCGCAAAGTGGGGTGTTTTAAAATTGATAAGATTAACAATTGTCTCTTGGAAGTAGCCTACGGTGGTGATGATATGTCCAGGAGTATTGGCTCTCCTATTGGGCTAGTTCCAGTAACTAGGTCACCAACATCATTGGGAGTTACTGGAGCTGCAGTCATCACGAGTAGTAAGAAAGCCAGTAAAGCAATTGAAAGTTGAAAACCTCATGAAAAGATACCCGAGGACGACCAGATCAAAGCCAATGGTGTGGTGAATTAAGACTTCTATGATCCTTGTAAGAAGCCTTTGGATCTTAGGTTCGTCTTAGAAATGTTAAAAACCGTAGATTAGATGGAAATGAAACATACCGTTATTCATTGTCCTACTATAACTGAAGATTGTTTTTTCTATTTTTGGAAAGGTTTTGGAAAAAGCATTAATTATTGCCTTTAGGCTATACGAATTGTTCTTACATATTAATAAATGTGGCCTGGAGAAAAGAATGTCCTCATCAAACGTGAAGAATGGTCACTTGCACACAGAACATGCGTTACCAGGTTATATTTAACACTCGGTTAAACGAGAACAATAGGAAAAAAAAGGGAACGAGAACATTGAGATGCTTTTTGATACTAAATGAAGATTTAAGCACCCTATTTTTTTTATTTTTATTGGATCTAAGCTCACTGGGGGTTTAGGAACTTCGCACTAATAACCACAACGGCTTTAAAATATAGTGAGAAAATATGTACGCAGATGTTCGGGCATGGATGATATTCTGAGTCCACCTTGATTCTTTTCTTGACTAACAACAAAACCGTCAAGTTTATTTTTACCAATAGGAAAAAAATCATCTATTTAGGTACTTCAATACTTATGTAGCTCCTGTTATGCAATTCTTTAATCAGTTTATGTTTATTCGTAATACCTATCATTATATTGTGCATTGTTGTTCATTCTTACAATTAATTGTGGTTATACAGTACAGCGGAAGGGTGAATTTGGGTTTCTTGAAATAAACAAGTTGAAGAGTGACGCGTAAATAAAAGACTGGACTTTAGTAGTGTAGAGTGTCTATTCCGGGCTCAACCAAACGTCTATGCTGGATAACAATGTTTATTTGCGTCGTTATTGCCTGTAAAAAGATATAGTTCACCATATCTTTTCGTCTCTTATTGTTAGAAAGCTAATTCGACTTTTATCGAACACGAAACATTGCGAGTAGTGGTATCTTAGGACTCTTAACGTGCAAATGTAGTAGGGTTCGCAGCCCTGATTCCCAGTCTCCCAGTTGCCTAAAGTTTAGGAAAGAAAAACAAGGAGAAGTGCTTTTCCAAATACTAGAAGTGAGCTTAGCCATTTTAGAATCAGAAACTAAAGCACGGTGGAAGCCTGTATTACTAAAGTAAGTGACTTTAGCGCTCGAAGGGGTAGTCTGTATTGCATCCTTGATTCTAGATATATGTTAAACTTGGCATGTATTTGTTGACTAAGACTTTCAAATGTTACAAAGTAGGTTTTTAAAATTACGTGAAAGAAGATTCTTTTGGGCGAAGTAGAGCCTCGAGAGCAGTTCGGGGCTTAAGCCTTAACCTTGCCGTGGCAGTTTGAGACAAGATAATTATGGTGTAAAACTCGGCTATAGAAAATTCCTGAATATGATAAACTACAACCGTTTACAGTAAAGCGAGGAATGTTTTCGAGAGGCTTTTTCTTTTCACGTTCTTGTACTTAAGGAGAAGTTTTGTTCTTTGAGTTACCCCTCCACTTTTCTAAGTATTCCCTTTTTTCGCAAGCATATTATTTTGACGCAATATTAGGTCAAGGATTATGATAAACTTCATTTTGGTTCTTAAAGCAGATTTGTATGATACATCAATCTGTAATATTATCTTAGGTAGTCTTCACCCACTCAACATAAGCCATTGATGGGTCTTGGTAGATAATCAAATCTTGTATTTGGTTCTTTAATGGATTTTTCAAGGACGATGATTATGTACATACGGGTTATATTCACCTATGCAACTGATTGAAATCACTCAAAAGGTTGAGGATCAATATCTGGGATCAGTATGCTATCCTTCAAGTCCTTAAGACGTTGGTATACTTTTGCAAAATCCATGTCGATCATCAATTGTTTGATAGAAGGTGATGGGTGTATACGAGCCCTTTCTGCCTTCAAAACCTTCCACCGTTGAATAAAAGACGACAAATTTTCCTCAAAGCTTGCAGCATTGGTATCAGCACCTCCTTTGGGATTATACAATACCATGACCAAAATACTGAGCTCGTTTATATCGCTAAGAAGCTTATCACTAAGTGTTTTGAAAAGCTTTGGTTGTTTGTAACTCTCACTTAAATTTAACATATCTCGATACATTCTTCGAGCAAACTTGAATTGCCCCATGAGCTGTTTTTCGCGAGGTGTGATTCCTTTGACCAATAACTTAAGGTCCAAAATATCTATCTCAAGACCTGGTAAAGCTGACTCAAACGCAGGGGCATCAAAGTATGTCCCATTGACAAAAGACTTCAACCGGTCGACATACCAGCGCAATACTCTTTCAGCACGGTGAATTTCTTTGTCATGCGAAAGAAAGTACCGTTTGGTCAATGAACTATTGCATTCTTGCCACATTTCAGAATTGATTTCCGTCATATTTTCAGCAACCCTTTCGAAAAAGGTAAATCCAGTGAAATTTACCGCAAGGCTGTTATTGGATTGGCAAGCAGCAGGGGCCGCGGACACGAGGCACAAAAATATGGCCGGATTTAAGTAAAACAATTGCACTTTCATGTTTAGTGAAGCTAAAAATTATGAATTGATGAATATCTTGGAAAATAACCGTATTAAGTATATGTGTTCCCGGTTTATTACAAGCTATACATTGGTGTGAGATATGATCCTAAAGGACAAAGAGAATACAGAATTTCAGAAGTTGAATTGCGGAACATGGCACGCATGAACTTTGTCACACCCTTTGGGCTATACCTTGTCTTAGTATAAGCAGATATGCACTACATACCCAAAACCTAATTCCGGTGATATCAGTGGTCTTTATTAGCCCACAAAAGCCACCCAAAAAGAATTTTAACCGCACTTTAGAATTAAATTCAAACACTCGGCTAAGCCAATATGCCCATTTTGTTTTGCCTACAGGACCGGAATAATTGGGCGATTGACGCGTTTTGCATCGTCAAGGTTTTATTTCTATTTTGTGAGTTTTAGGTCGAGGATGTGGCAATAAATTTTGTTCCATGGATTTTTTTTGTCGTCCACGCAAGCGTATACTGGGCTATCGTCTACGAAAGCGTATAGTGGGCTAAGGTTTCGGCTAAGAAACTTTCGATACATAGCCCAAACTTATATTATTCGTTGAAGACAACAAGAATCGAATTTCCGTCTATTCTAAAAAAAGGTGACACGTTATAAATAAAAAATACGATTAGTCATGGGCTCCCACTAGGTTAAAAGAGAGTGCTCTGTGTCAATTGCTGCGGTAATGCCTTCCTCAGAAAACCGGAAACTTCATTTGTGTTTATCTAAGATTGTTTGGGGCAGCTTTTCATGGTACATGAAACTGTTTAAGCACCCAAATCTCCTTTGAAATTATCTAACCCAATAAATTGAGGCTGAAGCCTGTAAAGCCACTTAAATAAGAGTCCCGAATAAGCAGATAGGTGGATGGACACCAATTAATACGCTATGAACACTTCAAGATGTTATTCAAGATTGGAATCTTCATATAAGCCATAGGCAGTTTCGCATGTTTCACTAAACCTGTGCTGATTATTGCTACCATAGCCCGAATTCCACGCATGTGGAAAACAATGAATCATGTTTATAACGATTCATCCACCCACACGTGACCTAGGGACACGTGACTACGGTCACGTGACGCAGACGTGCGCCGTTTAATACGCGTGTATAACAAACGAGTCAACTCGCATGGATGATGGAAGGAACCAACACCATCATCCAGAGGAGACAAGTCTACATCTACGGTAGATATTATAATACATTAAACGTCTATTATTATCAGAGTAAGACATTGGCTAAACTCTTCGTATGCCTTTACAAAATATTAATGCCTGCTAAACCTTTAGCAATATTCGAGGAACAAGAACATCAATATCAATTAAAAACTTACACAAGCATATATTAAACCTCAAAACAATGCTGTATTTCTGGAAATATAACTTTCCAAGTAATGCATATGGCTTTTGACAAAATCGAATTCGCTGTCAAATACCAGACGTACTACAATGGGAACATTGTCCAAAGCATTAAATAACACCCTCCAAAACTCCAACTGCCGACGAAATCGACCCAACTTACTGGCATAATTTAAGTCTTCCCAGTCAGGAAGCCACTGCAGATCGTATAACAAGAAAAGCATCACATCTAGCTCATGGACGTTGCGGATCAAGATTTGGTCCGCCCTAGTCCGGTCGTAGGCCTCGAACTTTTTCAACGCAGCCTGCATCGCCTGGAACATACTGTTCATGAGGGATATCTGGCGGGACTTTTTTTTTCCTTTTGGAAGTTGTTGCAGCCATAGGCCGATTCTCGAAAGGTGCTTGCTAAGCGTAACCGATTGCTTTTGAAAGTCTTGATAATTAAATCCTGAGTCACTTACTAAGGCGAAAAGGCACCCCGCAAGAAAATTCAAAGCTGATTGGTAGTTGGTATTATCATATTTGAGAGCAGCCTTTCGGGATATATTTGATCTATTTTTGAGAGTTTTGTTCGGTCTAACCTTGTCTTCAATTATTCTTCTGACAAGAGGATTGATCGCGGATCTTTCAAGCAGCTCTTCGAATGCAAGTGTCAATTCTGGGTCCTCGTCTGGCCGAAAATTCGGGGTTTCCGATGCTGCAATAGTTTCCACGACTATGGTTATGATCAAGAGAAAGGAGTGTCTCATGTTTAGGAATAACACGATAATGGATGGAGCAGGGTGGAGTAGGATGAAGCAGGGTGGAGCAGGGTGTATAGTTTGCTCACTAGAAAAGAATTTGAGCTTGGGAATTTGGGAAACAGCCTCTTATTTCTTCTTCTTATTCTTTTTTTTTTTTTTTTTCGTTCATTTCAGTGTAATGTGCTACCTTATAATTCTCGAAGTTCGGATTATTTAGTGGTCAGTATTTGTGGCAGTGTCTGAAATTTGTGATGACTTTAGGCGCAAAAACTCAAAACATTGCGGTTAGAATTTGGAGCAAAATTGTAGATTCTACTGGGCATTTCAACTTGGAATTCAAATTTTGGGATTTACTTTTGAATTCATCGGTAATCAAGTTTTCTGTAACGTTATGCGTGGTATTATTCGCCCACCCATATTTTCCATCCCTTTGTAATCTCTTTGCTGGAATCAATGATGTGATTATAATTTCGTTACACGTAGAAGAGACTTTGTAGGATTTCGGAGAAGTGAGGTGGCTTCAACTATGTCAATGATTCTTAGGGGAAGCGGGGGACAGAGCCTAGGGTTTCAATTTCGTTGTTCAATGATTTGTTGCTTTCACAGTGGTGGGAAAGAGACACATAACCAGAACAAACTTTACCCAACTAAATGGGTGTTTCATTCTTTTTCCCTCGAGAATGGCTTGAAGCACCGAATTTCGATCAAGAGTCACCAGCTCGCAACTTCTGTCAAATGCAACCCCAGGCTGGGCTGTGCAAAGTTACTCGCCTGGCATACTCCGAGTCCAAGAAGGTCATTCTCAGGTCATTCTCGATAGATATTCCCGGCGACAAAATATGTGGCGCTTGTTTTATTTTAATTGAGTGGTGTAGTTGAATAGTGTTTAGGTGGAAATATATTTTTGTGCGCCCGCTTCAGTGACTTATATTCAGCTTTTGAACGCAGTCATGAATAACACGTTGCGTTCACATTGGAAAAACAACAATACCAACCTTGTTAGTACAACTTCACAAAAACATAGCTCATGTTTAGGTAACTAAACAAAAAATAAGTTCTAATGTACTTGATACTCGAGCTTTTCCCAGAAATAGGAAATCTCAGCTAAAAGAATAACCGGGTACTCACGAACAAAGGGTATGACTGACCTATATAGAGACGTGGTAAATTTCGAAACTTTCGCCGTTAGCCGGGTATTCCTGGCCTATTACGATTCAATATATCCAATACACTCAAAGCCCGACTTCATTCTTTCAAGGCTTAGCCTTGATGATTCTTTAAAAACAATACGCCTTCATCCCAACATTCCAGACACAGGACTATTATTTTTGAGTTGAAGTATTATACAAATATCACCGAAACGTTAAACTTTTCGGCGACAAACTTACCTTTTGCCGTTTGTGAGGCGAATTTTTATTTTGCTCACGCGTAAATGTACTTTCGGATTGCCGGTACTGGCTCTGAAATACCGGAAGAGCATTTCGAAGCATTTTTCTTTTTACCAATACCAACCATCATCTAGTAGGTATAAGTGTGAGTTAAGTCTTGTAAATTTCTGGAAATAGATTTCAATATGTGGATCGAAATCAAAAAAGCCAAAGCAATAGGCCTGAACTCAAAAATTTCGAAGAAAGAACATCATCACGTGGTTGGAGTTCTGATAAGTCAGCCAAATAGTAGGGGAATGTAATACACCTCTAATCAGTACATGGCATATTGCCGTACTTGGTGGCACGCCTTGAACCTGAACCGCCCCATTTTCCCACGTGGGCTACTCAAGCCTTCTTCTGGAGCTTGCTCATCTCCTTCGGACATTTCTCCTCGGCTTTATGACATTGCTTCTCGATTCTTGCCGTATCACACCTAATCTGGTCGATGGCGTGGTACTCTCACCTACTTCGGGACTCCACCGATCCATTTTAGGTTATCATTCCTCAACTTTGCAGAATGCACATTCCCTGACGTAGGCGAGTACCACTTTGACTCCTTCCCCTTTAGGCAATAATGCCTCACTCGTCAACGTGTCAGGTTCGTGTACTATCTAGTCTCTTGCAGTAGTCCCAGTCGCCTTCTTCGAAGGCTTGTTCCGGGAAATTATAAATAGACGCTTTTCCACTAGGGAAAGAGCTTTTTAGATCATCATTGAATACATTGAATATGCAACTGGAATCTAATAGGGAATTCGCGATTATTATTCTGTACTGTCAATATGTATCATTCTGTGCATAAATTAACTTGGAAACTGTCACCTCCATATCCGGTGCACGGTAGTTCAACCTTAGGTAAATCAACAATATCTGTACCATATTACAAAGTACTTGCTTGTCTCTTTACTCAGAAATGGGGAAAGGCCGGTTCGTATATATTCCTTGGTGCCGCACTTGCTCACAATAGGAGAGGCTAATAACGGAGTAAACCACGACACAAGAGATGATAATAGCTCACCCAATGTATGCCAAGTTTCAATGGCCAGATTTGAGCAGAAAAGACGTAACCGCGACTCCAAGTGGGTTCCGTCTCTGAAAAAACCCGCGCTATTTCTTACCACAATGGCCCTAATTCCAAGCATCTGTAAACCAATAAAACATACTTGTAACAATACTTGCTAGCGTTTTTGATATTACACGGCTTTAATTGATTTACTTTCTTCCTGGGATATATTTCTTTTGTTACTGTTGGATTAACTCTGCATAAAGCAACATGTGCTCATTGATCTAGGCATGAACTTGGACACTGATGTATGAGTTTAGGGACTGAGTTGCATGTACTCTAAGAATAGTGAAATAAGTTGCTTGTAGATATTGAAGCTCTTTTTCATATCTAAACATTATCTGAGAAAGCAGTGAAGCAGTTTCCCTTAGAGTTGGAAGAAAATTAGTGCCTGATAAATCGTGATATTGTTAGGGTCTCGGCTTTCGCTTATGGGTGGGATAGCTGCTCACTACACGAGATACTATTGAACAACAATGTCGTCACCACGTGTCTAAAGCACTTTCGAGTTAGTCATTCTGTATTGGGCAGAGTCATCAATTAAACAACGGTAATGTTCTAATTGATATAGTTCGCTTACCATGTCCATCACTTTCCATTTCGGTCACTATTATCCTCCTGTAACATGTCAGGCTATAGTCCTTGTAATTTGACACTGTTGGAATGATCTTCTTTAAACATCAAAGGATCCGCATGTGTGGTGGCCCAGATACTTCGTAACTCAATCTGAACTATTCTTAATGGAATCAATTCTCTCTCTGCCATACATTTTTTTGAAGTGTATCTGAAGAAATATTGACTCTTGTACTCTTTGATCATTCATATGAATGAAACATTCTTTTTCTGTCCCACCTCTAGACAGGTAATCATTTTGTGGATACCTATATTTCTGTGTTTTAAACATTTCCATTGACCGACTCCCTTGATGGGGAAAATTATGGCTATAGCTCTCCCACACTATTTCTAACTGTCACGAGTGTGCTAGACAACATTAATTTACATCAGATTCAACCTCACCTGAATTTGTCCTTATTAGGTAACCCTTTTCAAAATACTTGTTCACTTTCTCAGTCAAACTATGGAAGAGGCCAACATTATCAATACCTAAACTAATGAAGATGGCTCGCAAGAAATCAAACTAAGCGCCAAAAGAGGTGTTTGAGAATGTTACCTCATACTTTTCCCACCTTGTAATTTCAAAGCATTTGAATGATAGCCACACAGGGTGTAACGTACATTTGAGGGTGATATTGTGGGTTTGGCCAGCATTTTGTCTATCTATCTTCATCTGGGATGTTATGATTATTACAATGTTCTTTGGCTACGTATAAACTTTTCTCTTCGGGTTATGCTCTCGCCCGAAAATGGCCAACCAAAAAAGTCTGGTCCCATAAAAACAGTCTTGAGGCCTTACCCTACAAACAGAAGAGTTCAACCGTCCCTTTTGTCTTCCATTAATATGGAAGGACATAGATGCCGTCACTGTGAACAAATTATTGGCTAATCTGGATGTATAATGTAATTTGAGGGACGAAGGAATTTGGATTCCTTCTACCTGATTAAGCAGCCAAAACATATACTCCTCCAAACCTTGGACATTGTATGTACTCAAGAACTTTATCAATTCCAAGAAAACAAATCTTACACACTTTTTCAGGATCTAGGTAGTCCGAGACCCAGGGTTGTATCGTACCTCCATGTCAGGATCAAGGTAGTCCGGCTGGTTCATATGTCTTGTGGTTTTCCACTGATAAGTAAAGGTAACGATCTCCAGAGGATATCGCTACCTGTTTATATAGTTTCCATATGGTGTGTCTATAAGATACTATTGCTAATAGAGGGATGACTAATGCGGGGCGAGACCAAAGACGAGTATGAAGAGTTAGTCGAATGGTATGAGGTCCCGAACAAACTCTCTGATCAAAGCATGTTTGAGCAGCAGTAGAAAACTTGCACAGGCAGACCCAAACCAAAGTTCCATACCCAAGTATATTGTTGGACAGAGGAATTTTGAATCATTCTAGGATTTAAATAACTGTGTGCAAGTGAGATAGTGAGACAGGTGAACATTTGATCTATGGTTGAGCCAACTTGCCAGCATCACATAAACATCAAACTTTCTAACCATGTGGAGAAGGTAATCAATCTAAAGGTTTGGAGGAATTTAGTGAAGTTATCTGAGACTCATGAGGGGGTATGTCAGAGTTAACGCAGTTCCCACTCGCTCTAGTTCAATTAGACCGAAGATACGGTTCTTCATGTTCAATGTAAAACCTTTTGTTCCCCAAAATCGCCTTAGTATATCACAACCTTTGCCGAGAAACCCCAATCACAAACACTATTAAACCTGAAAATTTGCAGTGCAGTTTGTTTTATATTTAGGTGCTTAGTTCACCTTCCAAGGATCTTCCTTGAAAGAGAAGTGCGATGTAATTATTCATACTGTTTACAGAATATATCTCCTATGTTTTACCTACATCTCGTTATTTCACTGTGTCACCGTAAACTATAAAAGATACATAATTTCTTAAACTGCAAAGATAAATTTTAGGTCACCATCAACACGAGAATACCATCTGTAGTGGTGTGTCTGTCCTGAAAGCAAAATTCTAAAACCACGCTCCATATGTAGACCGGCCACCCCAAATTTAGACTCGGTCCCCATGCTGAGTCTCCAAGCCGAGTCTCTTTGCTGTGTCTCTTTGCTGAGTCGCCAAGCTGGGCCTCCACCTAGAAAATATTCTCTTGCTAAAAGCGGGGTGTGGTTTAAAGAAATACTTCTACTTTATCTTCTACTCTTATAAAGCTGCAATTGCATCACACTTATCCAACGCACGTTCAATTATCATTTTACGTATGCATATTCAACCACAAATCCTGAATCAAATGGCTAGAGGAAGACCTTGCGTAGACCAGTCACACTTCTAGAAGGCGGCTTGCCAAAAGCTTGATTGTTCTCTCAGCTCTGCTGAACTGATTCCACATCATCATCAGTATGTGAGGAGGCGCAATCAAAGCCACCCCTTTGACCCTAGTGCCCGTCGGACCTAACCTTGTAATTAGCGCAGTAACTTTTGTGTTATACGACTCCAAACGTGTATTTGCAAATCCCTTTGAGTCAAGCAACACCAAAGCTTCGAGTCGTACCTCAAATAAATCGGAAATGATGTTGTAGTAGGGATATCCGAAATTAGCATGGTTCATTATGTGATTTTTGGCTTCCTCCATAGTTTCCAACATTGTATGACAATGTTTTAACTGGTTCATAAGACCTTGTGGTCTTGGTGAAATTTTCTTGAATGCAGTTACAATTTCAGAGAAGTCGGACTGCAACTTAGGATAATCCATTGCAAATTCCGAAAACTTGAAGAAGGTTCCAGTGATGTATCGGCGTAACTTGCTTAAGAACTCCTCAAACCGTTCTTCTACTGGATATAAATTGTATGGAAAGAATTTCGAGTCTCTTTTAGTTTGGGAATGTTGTCCCTTTGATTTGGCTATAGTAGTAACATATTCTTCATAAGAATTTGGGATATCGCCTGGGTAATCTTGGTTGAGCTTCGTTTGTGGGGATAACGAGGAGAAATTTCTGGATGCCTGGAATGAATAAGATAAACCCATAGACTTTAAGAAAAAAGTGAGTAAAAATATTTTGAAGGCTTTCATTTTTGAAAACAGAACGGTTATAGTTTGGGAGTCTTCTATAATTTTGTTTCCGTGAGCTCTGAGAGGAAATACTGGTTTTTTATATGAACCCGATGCGAGTGAATACTAGCGAATTATCCCCTCATTTTAGGAATATGATTCGTTTCGGTTGACTGTATTAGCTGTAAGATTAGAAATATAAGTTTCAGCATTCCATTTACTGTGTATCTTTGAGCGGAAAATTCCCATAAAAAGCCATGACTATCTAGCCCGACTTTCTTTTCTCCATATAGAGGCACATCGGTAAAGTTTTCTTTGAAAAGTATTGAACAATATTGACTATTTGACTTTCAATTTCAGCTAAGTTGGACAGTATTCCCTTTGTGGACTTACTATTAAATAATTTTGAAAGATCTTAATTTCAAGTCCTTTCCTAAGTTAGAACTAATCTTCAAAGTTCCAGTATTGTAAGACTGCAAATGCGTATAAAGTGTGGAATGTAAAACACAACTGAGATTCCACTAATGCAGAAACCGCTCTCTTATTTTTCATACCGAAATGAAATTTTATCAAACACCTTTAGGTGTGTATCTAGTTTGAAATTAATTTTGTGCTCAATACAGAGCACCCTCATACTTGGACGTCTTCACACCATGATCTCAAAGTATTTTTGCTTATTAAGAACCCTTGTAGTTTCATTTGGAGAGACTTTCCGCTTCTCCTTGTCACTGCCGACAAAAGAAACACCACGATTTCTATACTAACATAAAAGACGGGAATTTCATTCAGTTGTTATAATGGGTCGGAAACCCACCTAAACGTTTATAGCTCCTTTCTTTTACATTAAACTTGTTTTTCACCCATATACATAACAATAAGTCTTGGGAAAATTTCTTTAGCTCCGTCCATTATTTTATAAGTAAAAGTAAGCTGATCCCCAAAAAAAACCTATAGTTCAATTTAGGGGCATATTTTAATCATATGATGGAACAGATTTTCTGAAGAATTTCCTAATTCAGTCCTACGTATTTGGTGTGAGAAAATATTGCCTAATTTCGAGCCACGGTGATATTTGCGGATTTTGGTGACTCTTGATATGAATTGAACGAGCTTTTTGCCTTTTAAATAGTCTCTTTTTAGACTTTAAAGCAAAATTTAACCATTTGTTTCACTCCTAAAGGTATACCTTCATTTGTGTTTTGAATTTATAATTCAGTGTTGATATTCTTCATTCTAAAGAATGATCATGATCATGATCAATTAGCACAGAGCTTGAGGGTTGAATACACTTCTTGAATTGCTTCATCAACTCCACTAAAGTATAGGCGAACTTCAAGGCAAAACAATACCCTTTAATTAATTTATGCATACCTAATTCGTTAAGATTGACCCTTTGATCCCTTATAGTTTCAGGAGCTGTAACAAAACAGATTCAAGATGGAAATACTTATAATAAGAAAACGTTTTGTTGTTGCTTGTACGCCTTTGGGTCTGCTTACTTCTCCGGGAATACCAACTAGCTTTCACTAGCAATTCAAGAAAAAGTACACCAAAACGTTATACCTTAGAGCTAAGGAAGTCGATGAATTTTTTGTGCGTTTTAAAGATGCAAATCGTAGTGTAGAAAAACTTATGTAATTTTAGAAAAACAAACCTACTATTCCTCTAGCTAAGATACTGAGACATGAGAGACTCCGGATTTCTCTAGCCTGACTATCTCTTCCTTAGCATAACCGCTTCTTTGATTGCGACCACCTTCTTGCCTTGCTACATGCCAACGTATGTTTCAATTGTCTCTTCTTTAGAGGCTGGAGAACAGTACCTATAATTTTGAGGAAGATTAAACATGGCCAACACTTTGAAGAAACCAATTTAGTTTGGGCCAAAATTCAAAGAGACTCTGTAATGTTACCAACATCTCGTTGAATTTCATCAGAAATGTTATTTGTAGAGAGTTCCACGAAATCGAGTAAGGGAACAAGCACTGTAAAGTGACTTTCCATTTGCTTCAGATTTATCTGTTCTAAACAAAGAATGTTTAAGATATATTTTCTAGCCATCCAGTAAGTCATCCAAACTGACCAGAAATATTTCAAAGGGTATTTAGTATGATGGGAGTATCTTCAGCAATCATTTGGTCAAAAACTCAATTAAATATCGGGGTTTTTATAAGGGTGGCCTTTCTTCATTCTACTGAACGAATTTATGAACCTCATCTCTCTACATTAGACACAGATATCCATCAGACGATTTCTTCTTTAATCTCTTCTTTTCTAAAAGATAGTTCCTTCTTTCATTTTTGAGAAAGAGAGGTTGTATTCCATGTGTTGGACTAAATTATAGCCAGAAGAATAGTTCTATAATGATTCTTACAGTTTGTACTCTATACTCCTTTAGAAGAACAGGAATGCCACATTTAGTACTGGAAGAGAACGGCAGATTGTAGAACTTGGAATAGTCCCTAGTATTTTATTAGGCTACGGATAAGATAAGGCTCAGCTCATACGAAAAACTAATTTCGTCCCAACTTAGTTTTCTTCACTTGGAATCTCCTCGATTTCTCTCACAACAAAAATTTCAAATTTACATTACCACTTGTTAACTACAGGCCAACTTTCTGAACACACGACTCGAGCAAAACAGTTACAATCTTGGGGCTTCTAAATTCTCGGTGAGGTTTGTTAAACTGTTCCACTTATTCCTCTAAAGACTGTCATCGGGTTTTGGAGGTGCCATTACAGACCATTTTAAACCCAAATGAGTTCATTCGAACACAAATGTATACTTGAAGCTATATTGAGCTTGAAGCCTCGAGAGATGAACCTCCAACAAATCATGAACAGAAAAACTTTCATACATCGTTTTTGTCTTCTGCGGGCAAGAATTTAAACCACCTTGAAAGGATATTAGGTTTTTTTTCCATCCAAGAAGCTCATGTGAAATCGATTACAGTTTTGAAGACTATGAACAAAGTCCTTCTTCTGTTAAAACACTATCGCTTGACTTAATAGGCCAGGGCTTGACGCAATAAGCTAGGTCTTGTGTAAATTCAAGAAATAAGTCAGTCCAATACCAGGTTCCGGGTCTTCCTTGTTAACTTCATCATATCCGCAATAATATCTCTCATTCTCTGGATTGTGCGTGATGTGGTTGACATATAAGGTGTGATACCAAATGTATTGACCTCTCGATGTATTTACGTCCTGGGAAATTAAAGACTAATCAAATCCGATGGGACATACATATTACTTTGTCGGGGTTTTGTAAGGATTGCGTGGGAACTGCCATTCTGACTTTCTTATCATTGTCCAGAACAGATTGAGGAGCTCTAGGCAGATAAATACTTCACCAAACATGCTTGATAACAAAGAGCAAATCCATCGGGTCAGCTTTTTTCTTCAGAACCTCTATTTTTGATTCTTCGAGCCTGTGGAAATGGGGGCTTCTTGTTTGTCTTTCTGTCCCGTTATACTGTTCGATCCTTTGACACAAACTTTCAAGCTTCGAAGTATTGTACATCTGAGAAAGATTCGGCTTGAGATTTTTTAATTTTTGCGGCATTCTTCATTGTTATTGTTTGGTTCTACAGTCTTGCGCGGTGGGTGAATCACAACTCCTTTCGGGGATGCATTGTTAAGCACTCTTTCTATGGAGGACTTTTTCTTAGACCGGTTCCTGGTTGGGATAACATCTGTTTTTTTGGAGTTTAAGCTGGATTCAGACCTCGACATATTTGGGGTCAAGTCGCGTCATCAAAGGGGTCATGTTGGGCAGTTGTTGAAATTGTATCAGTACTTTTTGCAAAGTATACCGTTAAATTTTGGAGAACTTTTCTTCAAAAGTTAATTCAAAAGATAAGGCTTTTCGATTCCAAAAGTTTGCACTTAATCCAAGAAAGACTTATGATCCCCATTGCGAAGGGCGGGTGCCTAAACTATCCCGCAAGAACCTGTAGGCTTGTTTGAATATACGCTCTTTCAAAAATGTGGTATGACCAGTGGAAATTCCATCCTTTGTGATCTTTTGGTCTGGTTCCGAAACAATTTCAAGTTTTAGTGGGTGTTTCCTAGGCTGCTTGTATAAGCAACTGCCTGGATTGAGATTTATTTTCATTGAGCTAGATTAATCAATACTTGTGTATTACTATTTAGCTATTTAGCTTCATGAGTTCTGGGACAACCAAAGCACAGAATGATTTTGTTTTTTTTTTGTTTTTTTTGAGGGTTTTATGATTTTTCTGATTTTTTTGATTTTTTTTTTTTTTTTTTCTGATAATTTCTGCTTCACATTTTTGGAAGCCATTTCCACTTTGCGTTCACATTAAATTTTGACTTGGCGCATTCTTGAAACTCTTCCATGCTCAAAACATCATGGCTCGAAGTTGTTGGGTGGTGAAAGTTCGGGGTTTCGTGAAGGCTCCAAGTAGTGCTTTCTTCTTGTACAAGATGACGGTATCTGAAGATTTCTTCGCCAGCATAACTGCACAATGCAGTATGTGTACTCTTCTGACGTGGTGTCTATGGATCTTCCACTCAACATTCTTAGGGATTTCAGCTGCAAGAAAGGGCCTGAAGAACTTTTCGGTGGCTTTGTTAGAAGGTATAATCCCATGACTTTTCCTAGATTGCTGAGTAGAATTATGTTTGGGGGTACTTGTCTGTTTCTCCCCCAGCGGCAAAGTCAGTGAATTCATCTTTGGCTTTGTCACGGTGTTTGTTTCATGCAACGAAGCCAAATTCGAGGTCTGAATTAAAGCCTGGATTTCGAACTCCGCCTCTATGGTTCTGTTTGCCGCACTGGGGCGGCTGACTGTTGTCTTTGCTGGTGTGTCCTTTCGATTCGAAATGGGCGACAATAGTGGGACCAAGAGTGGGGCGACCACCGTGTGACTGGGCTTGATTGTTTCAGGGGAAACCCCACGTCTTTGAACGTTCTCTGGGGTCAAAGTTTCTGGGGTCAAAGTTTCTGGGGTCAAAGTTTCTGGGGTCAAAGGTTCTCCCGTCTTTGGAGTCAAAGGCTGCGGTAACATGCACACCGTTGTATCTCTTCTGGGCTGAGGCGTTTGAAAGCTATCTTCATCAAGACTTTCCAAAGCCTTGAATGGATTCTCCAAGTGCACAAATCCCCCAGGAGCCTTGTTCAAGTTATTGGTCGTAGCCATTGTTTTAGACAAGGCGTGATTTCTGGCTATTATTTTGACTGTTTGCTCGGACTTTCTGCTTCTTCTTTTGGTTCTGTCTTGGACCTTCCTTCCAGAAGGCCCGGTATGTTCAGCTGTTGTTGTGGTTCTTGATATTTCAGACCGATCTTTGGTTAACTTCATGAGATCAGTTGTTTCTGTGGTGGTCCAAGAATCCCAATCAGAGAAGAGAAAGGCTGCAAATTCTTCAGAGAAGAAAGATGAGAAGTTCAAACTGGGGCTTGTAAGGTAGAACTCTGCCATATCAATCTCTCTCACGTTTTTTGTGCTTGTGTCACGACTAGGCACATTGGCCTTTGAGGCATTTCTTGCCTGTGTCAATTTGTCGACATCCAAGTCCACTTTTGTGGACCAAGACGTAAAGGTATTTCTCATAGCCGCCCACTTGAGGGTGAGTCTTGTGAGGATTGGTTGGGCGTTTGTCGTCATCAGTTTCAGGAGTCTGCAGAGGATTCTGGTTTGCCAAATCATTGGGAGCTGTGAGTTTGTAAAGGAGAAAGGAGAAAACAAAAAAAAAAAAAAACTGGGGAAATCCTGGGGCGGTGTCCGCCCTTATATATTACAACCTTTTTTGCATTATGCTGAAGCATATTGTAAAATGTTGTAAATTCACCAGAGGTCAAAACAATTCAGTCGGTTACCATACAGCTTTCAGGTGCGGGAACGTACATAGGCGGCTTTATGGTCTGTGCTAGGAGTACAAGACACCGGAGCAGGTATGAAATTTAACATTTGGAACATGGTGGAATTCTCGTATTTGCTTTGTGTGTCTGATGGATGCGCTGTTTTTGTCTGATGACTCCGTTTTTTGTGTCTGTGTCTGATGAATGCTTAATGCAGAGACTTTGAGACAAATCTCTCCAAAATTAGGTATGAAAGACGATAAAAGTGTGGAATGAGTACAACATGAGGAGTATGACATATGTCAGCCCTGGGACATATTTATGGAATACAAGAAAATGGTGGGACGGGAACTTACCCTCCTATGGGGCCGATATGTGACTCTTTGCGGAGGTGTGTTATTTTCAACCTTGCAAGAAATATCTTTTCATGGCTTTTTTAACTCGGGCTTAGGCTTGGCGAAATTTGAAAAACCTACATGTTTGATGTTTTACAGTGCGACTAGCGTGCCGAAATCTGGTGTTAGCTTAAGTTTGCAGTAACAGCTTCTTCAATCGTGTTTTAATTTTTCTGATTAGATACTTAGTCTCTTGGTATACTAATTGTTTATGTTACGTCCTAATAGTTTGATCTAATCCTGTTGATGTACTCCAGGGATGATGTAAATTGCGGGTTTGTTGCTTTTTAAGACACCTAATATAAGCCCAACACTAATAAAAACCCACCCTAATAAAAACCCAACCCTAATATAAACCCAACCCTAATATAAACCCAACCCTAATATAAACCCCACCAAACATGATCCATACCAAATTAGCAGAGACAAATTGGTAAAAAGCACCCACCGCTTACACCTAACCCCACTCAAAAAATCGGCTCCTAAGCGAAAGTAAGGGCTAAAAGCATCGCCTGTTTCTTGTCGGTGTGTAGCTGCCTATCTCACTTTTACAAGCCAGGTGCACCTACAATATTACGGGTTGAAGAAACATTCAAAGGTACACCGGTGAGGAGTTAGTCAAGGATTTTCCAAGAGTTTGGCAACGGTCAACTAGGTTTGATGTGCTTTGCATTTTCCATGGCCATTTGGAGACGCAATGCAAAGGCCTTAAAATACAAGTCTGACTCTTTGGGGTGTGGGGCGGGATGTGATTTATTCATATATGGATGTTTCTACTAGTCTGCTCAACATTTGTCCATGCAAACTCTCTGTGATATGATCTTTTGAAAAAAGTCTTTTTCGTCTATATCCGTTTTGAATAGGTGTTTAAAACTGATTCTATTCTGGGTTGAACATTGCCTACCGTTTTTCAAAAAGTCTTCATTTACAATTGTTGACAGTTCCAACTTCAAGATTACCATATTTCCTTTTCAAAGAAACATCTCATTACAGGCTGCAATTGAGAAGTGACCAACACTTCCCAACTACAAAAAACTATAGAAGCTATAGAAAAGACCTGTAACAAGTTTACAACTTCGGATCAGTGTGTTTTTGCGTCCCAAGGAATATATGTGTAGCCAATTGAAAGAAATCATTTTTTTTTTTTTTCAATTCAAATTTGTTCTGTTGTCATGTGACATTTTGCTTGAGAGGATCTTAAAACCCAAAAGAATCTTTTGAAATGTCATATGTTGCAGAACTCATATAAGAAATCTGTAAAATATGCACATGGGTATTTGAAGAAATAGCCTCCGACATGCGCAGCAGATCCCTCATTCAAATTCACCATTTCGGTTACGGCCACACCACGAAGAAAGCACTGTTTCCCGTCCGATCAACGTTAGTTAACCTTCGTAGGGCCGCACTGAGTAGTGTAGTGGGAGACCATATGCGAAATTGCGGTGCTGTATTCCTTTTTTTTGTCTTTGAAATGACGATCCGTTTCCCCAATTTAAAAGTTTGTACCAAACAATTTTTTTTTTCGCATCGTGATGAGCAGTGCGGCTAGTATCGCGGGTGCGAAAAGCGGGTGTGCCGAAACTAAATTCCGAATTCGCGGGATGCAATGTTCTGGCCAGTGTAACAATACATTGCAGTTCTGGAACAGAATGCTTTTGCCAATGAAAAGAAGGAAAAAGGTGCTTTCCGGAATGGATGGATTGTGCTTATCCTTCACATGTTGATTGGGTTTTTTTTTTTTTTTTCTATAGTTATTGCTTTGAAATAATCTTGATATACCATGTCTTCCGTTTACCTCGCACGTAGTTCCTTAAGGTGGCCCACTATTAATCCCCAAGTGGATAGATGGTTGGTGGCAGAATGTACACGTGCATGGTGAATTCGTTGTGGTTTTATCTGAAGGTGTTTATACGTTTCATCAGGAGGAATTAAACACCCTTGGTCGAACCAGCATCGCGTGACAACCACCCAAAGTGATAACGTGTGTTTGATGATGATGGCTATTGACTACTGACCCTTCACTTAGCCGATTTCGGCCTATGAACTAAAGCGATGACTGTTCGCCCCACCCCTTAATTCCTCTCTCCCATCTCCTTTTATACGGTGGTCCCACCCAAACGGCACACTAACATTTTATGATATTTTGAAGACCCACGCCAGTTTCTTTCTTCGATGCATGTGCCCTTCCGAATGCTTAACATAACGCAGTGCGCCGGTGCGCGCCTCCATGGCCACCACCATGTCCGCCTCCATGTCCGCCGCCCGAATATGAACCCTTCAAAGACCATAAAGGAAAGGTTCATCTTACCAAAAAAAAAAGCCCCCCAAAAAAAAAGAGACTTAATGATCAGAGTAGTAGTTTTTTCATATTGTACATGCCGTATCCTTGAGTGTAATATCATTAGTGCCGGTGCTGGCCCCATGGCGCGACCCAGGAAAACGTAAAATGTTTAATGTAATTAGGCCCAAGTGGCCCCAAACTGCGCCCTTTGCTGCGAATTCGAGTTCCTCCTCACTTGTCCTTCTTTTGATTCTTTTTTCTTCCTAACTTCTGTTCTTCTTTTTTTTCTTGTTCTTTTGTTAGAAAGATTGCAAAATTGATTTCTTACTTGTCTTCGGAAGAACTGCTCTATGCTTTTATTTCGTCAAATCGTTTTATGTTCGTTCTTCGTGTGCAACAAGGGCCGGTAGCGCCGGGCTGCTGTTGCAAATACCTCGCCCCGTGAAGAGATTTAATGACCCGCACATAGGCGGCAGTGGGCGAGGTTCAGAAAAATGCCCGCCCTAAAAAATGTCGCGCTCAAGTTGATTCCTGGGCTAGACTGCGGAGGACGTGACGTGGGCTCATTTCATTGAGCCGAACCGAGAAGGGTGGGGCAGAGCCGAACAGAAAACGAGGAAAGAAGCAAACATTTTCAATACCACGCTCTCTTTCGGACACCCAACTTTGCCCAGGCCTTTCCATCTGAGATTTTCTTGCCCTATCCTTGTCCATTTACTCATTTATTCTTTTTTTTTTCTCCTTTATATCCAAACTGCCCCATGAGCTTTGAACCCCGCACACTGAAGAGACGAATGCTGGCTCTCCTCAATCATCCACAGCACGAGGAACTCGAAACACCCGATGAAAAGATTGTTGCTCAGAATGAGACCCATGAACTGAACTCTGACCTTCCCAAAGCACCACAAACCCTGGACTCTATGCTGAAAGATGAGACTACTACCGAGACTACTACCGAGACAAACTTTGACCTGATGGCAGACGATACTCTGGACAGCCCCACGACCGTCGACGGATTTGTTGACTACAATCAGATCTATGAGCAACTTCAGGAAAGGTTCAATAAGGCCTACGCCATCTCCCAGACACTTTTTGTCACAGAAAAGACCCAACGGCAAACGCTATATCACTACAAAAGACGATTGAATGCTCTCCTAGATGTATTGCAAGATATTGAAGGCGACTCCACTGATATCGACGAGCCCTTGGCAATTGATCTGTCTCGTATTTCACCGCTCATTGCTTGGAGGCCTGAACTAGCCCAGGACTTGGAGCCTGTACTCAAAATTGCTTCCAATGACTCTCCATCACAAATCCCCCTCAAGCGATCATACCCGGTGAATCTTGCCGTGGATGAGATGATTCCTGAAATTGCTAACGATGAATTGGACTCCGTCGAACTCAATCCTCAAGATACCGATATGTGGATCAGGCGAAACTTTATGCACTTGGTGGTATCCAAATTCAGGCCGGCTGAAGTAAGAGCTAAAGGTATTCGTGAATACGTTGATCCTCTGGCCTCAGGCTCCAAGCGTAAAAGGAAATCATGAGACCATTTATTTACTTGCAACTAACAAAAAAAAAAAAAAAAAAAAAAAAAAAAAGAAGAAAAAGAAACATGGGTCATCTATTATCAAATACTTTTAACGGTCCTTATTGCTTATTTATGACGTACCAGCGTCAGTCATAGGGCTTGTCGCTTTGCACTCGAATTCTTTCTGTCCTTTTTGACTAGCCCTTCCATGATCTTCATGGTGTTAAACAAATCAAAGATGAAAACCCTTGCACGGTATTTGAACTTCCCTTTGTCGACAAGCCGGATGGTTTTCAAGAATAGGTTGGTGTTGCTGAAAACCTGCGGGCTTTCTGACTTAATTCTGCTGAGTTCTTTGGTGGCTTTTCTTTCAATACGCCCTAGCACAGAGCTCAAGTAATTGAAAAGACTCAATATTTTCTCGTCGATTTCCTCATAACTCTCTATCACGATTTCATCTTCCAAGTCTAGGTCACCATTCACATTTATGTCCTCGTCCTTGCCGAACAAAGAGTAGTAGCTAGCATCCTTATAAGGATTCAATACCTCAACCTTTGTGAACCCTTCTTCTTGCATGAATTTCGGGTATGCAAGTGAAATGTTAAGTTTCTCACGTGAGTCTAATGAGATCCACTGCAAATCGTCCAAGATCTCAACTCCTTCAACAGTCCCCGCCATTTTTCCTAGTTGGAAAAACGCCAATCCACGAAGCTGCCAATGACTTGCCTTCTCAAAAATAAGGGACAACGTATCAGCTATGTGTCCGCTGCTTAGCGATGAGCTATAGACTGGCTCGAGAATTTGAATTCCGTAGTTAGCCGATGCGATCTCACCGATTATCCAAATATATTGCTTCAATCTTTTCAACAAATATTCTTCATCTTGGGTGCTCCAATCATTAGACGAAAAAACCGGTCCGTGCGTCGGAGAACTATCCCCGAAGATTGACTCTGCGGACTTTGCCCAAATACCTGCGTTCCAGTCTTTGAACCCTTTTGGTGTAATTGCCAGTTCTACCGGACTATCGCTTGACCCGAAAGACATGTTTTTGGTCCCAATATTTCTAATACTTGTAGGTTCCACGTATCGACGTTCACCAATATAATCACTCTCGTTCATCCCTTCAAAGATATTGAGCATGCGACATAGATAACGGATATTTGAAACCGCCTCGTCAATGTAATCTCTTCTCGAATTAAAGTAATTGAAGCCCTCCTCTGTTGCAAGCAAGTAGTGAAAGAAATGACGCAAGGTTGGCCCAGAATAGGCGTGGGAGTCGGACATGGAAGGCACAAATGGAAATAAGTGTTGGGTAATAGTGGCTTCCACAGTGGTCAAGTACTCGAGGGTCAGAAGCAGGTCGATGCTCTGCAAGAAATTAAGCTCTATAAAGCCTGTTTCCTCGAGGTACTTGAAACCCTTTGATGTTGTGCAGAATTGTAACAAAAGAAGCTGGCCCTGTTTACTCTGCTGAAGAATCAGAATGCTGGGCCTGCATTCCACAAGTATGTCGAGAAGTTCAAGACGCTCCTTGCCAATGAAAAACTCGTACAAACACTCCACGGACATTTTCGTGACGGCGTCGTTTTCATCATAAAGAAGATTTACCAAACTAAGAACATAGAGCTTTTCACATCCCTCTAAAGCACAGAGTATAGGGAACACACATTCAAGAGCGTACACCTTGACTTTCCAGTTTGAGATGCTCATAGCTTTGGCAAGTATGATGCGCGAGTGACCTTTTCGGGTGTAGTCCAAGTTCTGAAGGATGTTGAATATGAGATAATTGTTCTTTTCGTCGCTGACACTGGTTTCGATGATATTACTCATCATATGAAAGAGTTGCCACTGCTCTAAAATCGCAGTTCCTCTAGGTGTCCCCGACATGATCCCCACCATCTTCACGTATCCAAGGGATAGCGAATGCTCCAATCTTCGAGTTGCCAAGATTGGGTCCTTGCTATCAATACCACTGTAAGGGTCGATTTGGGCGAAGATTTCGGCGATTTGCGGCATGATTTTGTTCGATGAAAGAAACCGGCTTCCTTCTTCGGTGTCGAGAAGCGCGTCGATGAGTTGGCAAGCCACCAACATGACGTTTTTCGGTTTGCGAATCTTGGGGTACTTAGAGCTGGCGGTGATGGGCACAGAGCTAAATCTGTACTTGAACGGGCGGAGAAAAGAAACAAAAGTCTTGAGAAACTTTGGGTATTTCTCCTGAAGCTCCGTGAACCGCGCCGGGTTCCGTAGAGGTCCCTGGAAAAGCTGCGATAGAAGGGACCAGTTCCACTCATCGAAGTCCTTGATGGTGAGAATCTTGGTGCCTGCAATCAACGCCTTGAAAGATGTATCTTTCATGTCCACGCGCAATTTTTGGTTCAAGTCACGCATGATGGAGCGAACGTCGGCACTTTTAGCATCGTTGGGCTTCTTCTGGCGCATTCGTGTGGCCGCCTCGATCTTTCCAAGCGAAGTGAGACTCAAGTCGACCGTGTAAGCGCGTAAAATGTGGTTCTGGTAAAATTCCGGCGGAAGATACTTCCCACACAAATCAAGAATGTTTGTGAGCAAGCATGTCGCCTTGGTGGTGTTTTCCTTATTTCTGTCCTCATTAACAATGTTAAATAGAAGCGGTACGAGGCCACAATTAATTAGGATCTTTGAAAGTAGGCCCTGGTAATGTGAAACAATGCCATAGACGAAGCTTTTGGGGTCCATTTCCTGGTATTCGAAAGAGACCGGTGCGGAAGCGGGGTCAACCTTTGCATTTGTTGAATGTTTTGGGCTTGTCCTGGGGTCTTTAATGTCAAAATGATTAACCACCTGTACCAAAAGATCGCCCATGGATGAATCTTCAAGCCATGGTAGGTTCTGAATACGTAGCACATCAAGCAAGAGGTCGAGAATTATGCAACAGAGCTTGGAATTGCGTTTTTTAAGGTTTGAAAGCAACATCTTGATGGGCGAAAACGAGTCGTGCGAGAAACAAATCAACCCAGACCATGTTTTGAGGAGCGTGGAGAGGATGAAGGACATCTTTAACGCCTTGTTATAGTACTTCTTTGTGTACGGGGTCTTTCCCTCGTCGTCATCCTCAAAGAGGGTGAACACCGACATCAAGCAGTCCAAATCCACGCCGTTACGCAAGAAAAGTCGTGAGTGCGGCGTATCTAGGAGCGTCAAGACGGTGGTAATACATGCCACAGAGATATCCACGGACCCATTAATGATCAAGTTGAGAAGTAGTCGTATTCCACCGCCGTGGAACACTATATCGGGGTTTAGCACGGCGATCTCGGCGATTGTCTCGATACACATGCGCGTGAAACTGTACGCCTCTTGCGATACAAGTTGATCGTGTTCAGGCGCCTGCGCCTCGTCGTGTTCGTGCTCTATGTATGCAACCAAGGCTTTTATGATGCCTACGGACAAGTAGTTGACGCCGCCAGGGATGTTTACAAACTCACGCACGAGTTTCAACGCCTGTTCTTTTTCTAGAAGCGGGGTCGGGGTCAGAAGCGAAACGATAATGAAAATGAGGATCTTCAGGTGCACAAGATGCATGAGTGCGTCAGGTGTTGCCAGCGCATGTCGGAGAACACGGTACGCTGCTGCTCGGACTTGTGAGCGGGTATCCCAGAGCATGAACTGGACCTTCGCCACTACGTTCTCTATAACGATTTCTCCTTTCAACGATGGATGTGCACATAGAAGCGGCACTAGCTGGTTGCATTTGTGGATAAGTCCATGTAAGTCATCTCGGTCCTTGGGGGAAAGGCTCTGTAGTATATCGGAGAACTCCCATGTGGCCTTTTCCCAGTTGCTTGCGTGATTGTTGCCGGTCCCTGGATTGAGACCATCGGTATAGCCATCGGGGTTGTTTTGGTGGCCGTCGTCGTCGACGTTGCCGAAGTAACTCTCCGGAGCAGAATCTAGCGCTAACCGGATGTGTTGGGTGTTTTCTATGGGGCTGATATTGAGGCTATCAATAGTGTAAGACCGCGTTCGTGCCGCCACTGGATCAATGGAGAGGATACCAAGCCCGGCGATTTTCTCGGGTCCAGGGGGCTTGCGTGCTGGCCCGGATCCCAATTGTGGGTCGGAGCCGCGGCTCTGGGGACTCATTTTGGCAAGGAGTAGGGATTCCGTTTGTTTAGGAAATGTTTTTGGCGTGTTAGCTTGGCTTTGGTGGAGCCCAATCTTGGTGTGCTCAAGATGGGTAAACAATATGATGTATGCGGTCTTAAGTGTGAGGGTCACGTGAGCTTATCCATGAGGTGGTGACGCGGTGCGGAGCAGAGCCGGTGCATGACAGAGGATGAAAAAGTGAAAGGTTTATAGAGTAAAAGTGAAAGCTTTATAGAGTAAAAGTGAAAGATTTATAGAGTAAAAGTGAAAGCTTTATACAGTAAAAGTGAAAGCTTTATACAGTAAAAGTGAAAGATTTATAGAGTAAAAGTGAAAGCTTTATAGAGTAAAAGTGAAAGCTTTATAGGGTAAAAGTGAAAGGTTTATAGGGTAAAAGTGAAAGATTTATAGAGTAAAAGTGAAAGCTTTATACAGTAAAAGTGAAAGCTTTATACAGTAAAATATGGGGTGAAAATTACATCACTCACTAAAGAGCCTCAAATTCCATGACAACTATTGAACTTTGACACTCGTTAACGATACAGTCATACGCCACCACATAGACCCATTTAAACCGGAAAGCAGTACATCTCCTTTGTGTGTTCTGCATACAAACCGGATTCGCCTACTTCAAAGCCTGCTTACCATGTCGCAAAGCCCCGAACACCATTGTGGAGGAACGTATTGGGTACAATACATACTTGCCAACCGGGAGGATTAATGGATTTCTTCGGGGTTGCGTTATTTGGTTGAATATTGAAGGAGTTTCAAGCCCGAATGCTTTGTAGTTCGTGAAAAGTCACTCCCTCTAAACAACGGTGTATTTGGAACTAGCACCATTTGATTTGATGCTGCTTCCAACTATTACCTTTTGTGCTGCTTCCAGCTATTACCTTTTGTACTGCTTCCAACTACGACCTTTTGTGTTGCTTCCAACTAAGACCTTTTGGCTTGTGTGGTACTTTCACAATATTGGTCAATCTTCTTCCAAAGGCACGTCTGGATACAAAACAGTAGCATTTTTGCGTCTTATTAGAGGCCACCAGTCTTAGATCACTACACATGCAACCATTTTAACAATGATAAACGCACTGACCAGGATCTAAGATAGCAATCATTGGGTCTAAGTGATTTCAATTAATTCCCGGATTTCGACTGAGATTTTCACCACAAAACGATGCAATAAATTTTCAATATACCCGTGTATTCTTTTAAGTAGTCTGAAAATTATGATGGGCGAACTGTCCAGAGAAAACGAGCAGCCCCTCAAGAAAGCTCGAGGCGGTTGTTTATGTTTAAGTCTTAATACTTACTTTGAAAATACTGTGGAAAGTTTTCCAAAAACAAAACTTGACGTATTGTGAGCGTGTCGTATTGTGAGCCTGTGGGGAGACACCAATCAACTAGCGCCACACTCAACTGGGCACTTAAGTGCAGCCTCTAAACAACTTTCATCAACTATGGCACCAAGAAAAGAGAGAGAACGAGGGATATGGGTGGGAAGCGGCAGTAGCTATTTCTAAAGGGTCCAACTCTGAAACACATAAGAAAAAACATTCCCTTAACAACCTTGTACCCCGATACTTATTGGGGTTCTAGGCTCACCGAGGGTTCCCTGGATACATAACCATGGCCTTCGATAGATGTGACCATGGGGGAAACACTTGCAAAGCTGTTTGTTTTGACAATTGGGTATTGTGGCAATTTTTTTCATGGAATGAAAACGAAAACCTTCCTCCCTGTTGCAAAATTCCTGGTGAATGAAGAAAACACTGGTGCAATTGGTCTAAACCCTGGCATATTTCAGGGAGGGTATTGGCGAAGGTCGTTGGTTCCTCGCGGTAGAATGTTACTAAGTTCTCAAACTCTTCACAAAGGCATAGACTAAACACCAGACTCAATTTAAGAACAACTTCTAAACTAAGTCATGGGCTCCCGCTTTACTCCAAACTTAATTTATTTTGGAGTCCATTCTACAAGCCAGAATCTAATCATTCGTTGTTGTTTTTAGTCAGTTTTGAGGTAGTACTGACATCAAGCCTATTTTTAACACCAGGTCTGGTGAAGGGTAGTTCAGCCATAAGTCATTCAACAATATGAATATTATTGTACTTGATACTTTCATGAGTCTTCACCGAGAAGGGGCAAATTCCGTTTATTATATGGTCCCTGGCGCCTTAATTTCGTGCAATAGGAACTGCTAAGTGCGGGTTAACCCACGGACCAAGAGACTTATTGGTTCACCCATTGTACCCCAGGTTTTACTTGCCACACGTAAGCGAAAGACATAACGGCCACTCTTAGTGGGCCTCGTCTGTGACAGTTATCTACTAAGTGGGCCTCGTCTGTGACAGTTATCTACTAAGCGAGCTTATGCAATGTTAAGAAAAGCTAAAGAAAGACTTTCAATTTTAAAAAATTGGAAATTGAGAGAAGTTCATTTGGAATTAGGGTTGAATAGGAAAAGCGTCAATTTTCATACTACTTTTCTAAAAGACAAGGAAACAAACTCTAGTTAAACAATATCTCTACTAAACTTACTCTGCTTCATTCAAATTAACACCTTTTCATTAGCACATTCTACTTAACACCTTCTAGTCAAAACGTTCTAGTCAAAACGTATTCTGCTCACAACAGTCTACCTAACACATTCCACTCAAAACCGATTCAGAGTGGCACGCTCCAACCCTTTGTTTTCCGGTTACAAGGATTGAAAATTCAGTTTTTGACAACAAATATGCCTTCCAAATGCCTTCAAAGACACTCTATACCCATAAAAGTGCCAAGTTTCGGGATACCGGGGTTCCAAAAAGCGTACTTTGCTGTATACCAGCCGCATTCTGGTTCCAGTCATAGCAATCAACGGACATCGTATGAATTTGTTCTAGCACATGCCACGTCATTCTCAAAAACCACAAATGCAACTTCTAAGCAAGAACTTCATACCAAAAACAGACCCCCAAAAACAGACCCCCAAGAAACAAGAGAAACATGTCTTTTTTGTGAGTGTTTTTCCTGTTCCTGCACCGCCAACATGGTCAGGGTGGTTGCTAACATGACCAAGATCTTTCATCTTAAAGCGACTGCTTAGATCTCTCTTGACAGTACCAATAAGATCAGAGACCGATCCAGCAAAGAGCAAGTCATCAACGTAAAATGCCATAAGAAGGATAGATTTACCCCTCCCTTTGAAGTACAGCAACGGTTCATTGATGTACTGAGTACACCCTTGAGCCTTGAGTTCCAGTTTGATAGTGTCGTGCCAGATTAATGGCGCTTGCTTTCAACCGTAGATAGACTTATTGAGTTTGAGTACACATTCAGTGCTTCCAGTTTGTCTTTTCGGTGAGATATGAAAACCT
This sequence comes from Metschnikowia vanudenii, assembly GCA_030583145.1. Lineage (NCBI taxonomy): Eukaryota > Fungi > Ascomycota > Pichiomycetes > Serinales > Metschnikowiaceae > Metschnikowia > Metschnikowia vanudenii. Next base: position 108,073 of record JAJMHT010000020.1, on the reverse strand, counting down.
GGAGCTTGTTTCAAGCAGATTTCTTCTTCCAAGACACCGTTAAGAAATGCCGTCTTAACTTCCATTTGATGCACATCTAACCCAAGTTTCGAGGAGATCAATGACTGAGGAAAGGAATAGAGATCGTGTATAAGTCAAACATACATGAGCATCAGTATGACTATGACCATACATAAGTATAAGCGTAGAAGCGCTCCTAAGATTACACGCCTGTGGTGCCAAATCAGTTTCGGACCCAATCATCGTCAACAGTAGTGAAAAATTAACATTTATAACCGTCTTACTGAAGACTCTGTTTTCACTTGTATTCCCAACCCTGATTTCAAATGGGCAGCCTTAATGTCAGAATTTTTTTCCAGAAAAGTTTTTCGTGAAATACGTCATGTTTTATGAAATCACAAGAGTTTGGTCTTTTGCACCAATCGCGTGCATTTATTTTTGTCTTGGAAATTAAAGAGCTAGGATTGAGATTTGGAATTTTCGTAAAAATAAAAAAATGCTTTTTTTCAAGAAAATCCCTAACTGAAAATAAATTGGATTCTCTTTTACTTAGAACTCTACCAAGCTATGGTATAAACCCACTCATGCTTAAGCGTGGGAGGTTCGCGGTCGCTCATAAGAACCAAACACGATAATTCGCACTTACTCCGCTTTTGACTTGAGCTAAACAGGGATCCCGATACGAACATGAATTCAGAGGGTATTTTCAGAAGGCCACATTGGGAAGGCCAGTTTCGGAGGCCAAAGTTTTCTAATTAAATCAAAGGATTGCGGCTGTACGTGGAAGATCTCCCATGTATATCATGTTTCTACGGTGGATATTGCTCGAGCCAAGAAGGCAAGAAAAAAGCGAAAACAAAAAAAAAAACGAAGACAAAAAAAAAACGAAGACAAAAAAAAAACGAAGACAAAACAAAAACGAAGACAAATACTATACAACATCGAATTGACTCTACCACCCTCAAAATTCCCATGAAGTGGAGGATATCTAAGAAGTGTATACATCTAAAGAGCAAAAACGGCATTCCGTTTGTTGTCCACTCTTCAAAAAAAAAAAATCTCTGGCAGCACCAGTGCTCGTGATGCTTATGTATGACAATGACGTCGTAGAAAGATGGAAGGCTATGGCGAGGTTGGCGAGGTTGGCGAGGTTGGTGAGCTTGGCGACCCTGGGCTCGCTTAAACATACGCCAATAAAAGACAACGACCCCATTTACGACATGCAGAGGTGATGTTTGGGTTACGGACGAATAGAAAATTCCATGGATGATGATATTTTGCAGGTCTTGTGCAGTAAAATTATAATGGATGGGTAAATATGAAAATAAATAGTGTAGTACGGGGAAACTCGTGGAATCGAATGCCGCGACATTTCGGCTGCACCCACGTTGGTTGATGCTGGGCTGAAGAGAAAGCCAAACGCACTTGAACAAAAGACATTGAACAAAAAGACATTGAACAAAAAGACATTGAACCAAAGACATTGAACCAAAGACATTGAACAAAACAAAAAAACACAAAAAATTACAAAAATTACTACTTCTTCATCGTGAGGCGTTTCAAATTTCTCATCAAAATACCGAGCTCGTGATGTTAGTGGGCAAATATTGCACTCCTCAATCAACCTCGGGAATCGTCATCATGACTCCAAGTATTCGTAAAACATAAGGTGATTAATGAATCGGCATATACTAGATACGCCAGAAGATTTGGTTTTCGAGAAAGGTATCCTCTTTCACTATGACGGTACACTATTTGGAAAGTTGATGCAATGTATTCATTGGTATCTTGGGAGATGTGGGTTTGTTTGCTGTTATAACTTGTCAAAAATATCCCCAGGTATTAATTTACGACATCACGGGCCGCAGGATACCATGGCATGGGGCAGGCAGTAGGGAGCAACGCAGAAGGCTACTAAAACAAATCCGGCCAAGAAGAAAGTCTGCACGCCGGTCCGCCCAAGAATAAATACGGCAAAACAAAAATACGTGATGAAGTTTATAGCCAACGATGGTACAAGTGAGGGTCCCAGAAACACACAACGAATAAAACAAAAACAAAAGAAAAAAAAAAAAAAAAAAGAAAAAACACTTGATGCTGAGAAAAGAGAAAGAAGTTCAGCCCAAATAATCTCACACCAGGACGAACCGGAAGGACCCTCCAAGACACAACACAACACCACAAAATATGTACCAAAAAATGCTCCGTCTTAGGCACTGGGCGGATCTGGTGCTCGCCCACAACCATTCCCAACCATACATATGTACATGCGGCAATACAAGCGGCAAAACATGCCAGACGATTGTGTCTTATCTCTTTCGCGGCGGAATTTGCCCTACATACCGGACCGGCAGGTGTTTCACACTTATTGATTGGGCAATAGCCAATTACGAGACGCACCCTCATGCAATACATGCAAGTATGGTGCACTACGATACACTCCGCTGGTTCACCCCTCAATTTGTAGACTGGTGGGTGACATTTGACCCGGTGAATTTCAGAAAACATATATTGTTCCCATACCAATTTTATATGGGATTCCTGAAATCAACCACGTGTTTCTATAGCAAATCCAGTAGGTATATCCCCTTGTTCTGCGTTTTCTGTGTTCTGTTTTCTGCGGTTATTTCTGTTTTTTTTTTCTTTCAAGATTCCTTTGTTTGATTAATATGCATTTGCAAGGTCCTGCGTGGCACAAGGAGTTGCATGCAGTCCGTACAGACAAAATCGCCGAACCCAATATCAAACTCCCCGTAGCCGAGATTGCCGAAATGACCCGGCCAGGGCGGAGCAGGGGCTGAGACATTATCAGGGGCCAGTGAACAACGTCAAGATAAAAGAGGCCCATGGAGAATGAACCACTTCCTAAAGCCAATGGTATTAAATGGATTCCTTACAGACGGAATTAGTCTTTCCCGCACCACAACCTAAAAACTGTGGGCCTACACTTGCCGTAACTCGCAAGTCACGTGCGGACGCATGATCTGGATCGGTGCTTTCCTTTTGGCTTTTTGCTCGATCGCCGCCCCAAGTTATCGCACCGCTTGGGCCACTTATGCACACCGGTCAGGCCTCATGCATGTCACATGTCGCATTTAGCAAACAAACCATTCTTCCCACACTGCGATAATGCAATGCCGTGACCACACTCACGAGGCTGCGTGGAAAATTTCTTGGCTGTACGGGGAAAAAAGGCCTGACCAAAAGCGGAGACTTCCTGGGCGCCCAAGCAACCAGCTCTTTGATCACTGGTTTTAGGGGTCCAATCACTGGTGTTCTTTTAGACATCATCAATATATCCCATTTGCTATTATTTCCTCGATATTTCTTCTCCAGAAAGGTGAAAATTTAAAAATAAATCTGTCCTTCTACACTCTTGTATACGTTTGAAACTTCAACCATCCTTCGCTAAGCATGTGCGGACGTGAGGAGCGAGCGTCATACTTTTGTTCCCTGCCCGCACCAAAAAATAAGCCCCATGATCCTATCCTTCTAATTTATCTGTCTTTTAGTGTCGTTACTTTTCTTTCCCCTAGTTCATCTTCTTTTCCCTTACTTTTTTTTCAAACTTGTGATCTATTCTTTTCCTGGGTGTCTTTCTTGCAAATAGTACTTCAGTTCTGCCCAAAACCAAATACTTGCTGTATTCTCTGTTGTTGCTAGTTTCCTGTTTTTGCTTGCATAAGAACGTGACTCCACCTTTTTGTTTTTATTTTTATTATTTTTATTTTTTCTGTTTTGCTACCCGCTCACACCTCTCCTCAATTTTGTCGCACTCTGTTATCGGGCACACGGTCCAAAAACGAACAAAAAAGAAAATTCCCCAAATACCTCCGTGCGTCCGCGTTCCTCTACCAATCCTCGCTCACCTGACCCTGCTGATACTGTTTCCGAACAAACGAACCACACCTTATACCCAAAAACACCCCGTTCCATTTTTCTTTCTTTGGTAATTTGTCTTCATTTCAATTATTCGGTTTATTTCCCATCTTTGCTTATTAGGAAACCACTCATCAACGCCATACGATTCTGTCCAGTATCTATTCGAATCTAATATTGTGCAAATTAAACACCTTCAAAGCCTAAGCCACTGCGGAGCAAACCAAAAACCAAAACTCTCTGGCTTTTTTCTTCACTGCCCCCTCTATTTCTGTCACTACCAAACCTAAGCTGGTCTAACATCCTCAACATAATCCAAACGGTTTCCATACCCAAAAATGTCCCCTCTCCAACATAACAATACTCCGGAGGCCTCGGCCCCGGTTCCGCCTACGGCTACCAACATCAACACAACCACTGCCAGTCCACCTTCTTCCCCTGGTGCCCCTGGCTCTGCTTCGGCTTCGGCCTCGGGTCCCTCCTCTAGCAACTCTGGAATGGGTAAAAGACGCTTGTCGTTGTTTTCCTTCGGCCTCGGCTCGTCAAATTCTCTGTCCTCCGGATCTTCGAAAAACAAAACGTTGCCGGCGATATCAACGTCTCCCTCGAGCCACAATACCTCCACTATGCAAAATATCAATCAGTCCCCTAGTCTCACGCATAAACCAACTTTGGTAAAATCGGGCTCCTCGTCTTTGGTGCCCAAGCGTAATCAGCTGACTTCTCCCTTGATGTCTCCCGTCCTGGGAACCGAGAGCTTATCTGAGAACCCCGGGTCTCATATTTTTGAACGGTCTGTTCAAGATATGGCTGGCCTGGTAAAGCACGAAGATTATATCCCTCCTGCATTAGATGCTACCGCCCTGATTCTATCAGATTCTACCACAGATTTAGATAACGTGGACATGGTTTATTCTTCCCGCAGAAACTCCTCTGTTATTGGATTGAACATGGCCTTGGGTAGACCTTACACACCACTGCGCAAGAATAGTGTTTACTCCGTCTCAAATTTCAATAACGGCAACAACGCTAGCGCCAATAGTCCGGTGCAAGTAACCTCCCAATCTTCGTTGAACTACCTGCATCCTCTGGCTTTCGGAGGAAATAACAACTTCCAATCCCACGCACAGCCTTCTACTCAACCTCAGCAAAACTCAAACCCTCAGCAAAACCAGTCCCCTGTGTCCCCTCCCAAATTGATGAGTTCCAGGTCTTCTGTATCCTTTTATTCCTACGCCGATATGATCAACAACGACGAATTCTCCCGCCGTCCATCTCTCATGCATGCCTACAGTCATGGGTTTGTACCTACTGTCAGTCGCAAGATGAGTGTAGCATCCAACCACTCTGGTGCATCTAACGCCCCAAACCCGCACGGAACTCGCACCGCCAATGAGGTCAACAAATTCCCCAGAAAGAATCCTCAACCGATCGTGTCTTCCTCAGAATCACAATCTCAATTATCCAAGCAATTCAAGGACCGCACCAAGCCAGCACAGGTGATTTCTAAGGGCGGCGAGAAATTAGTTGAGGATGCCCCATTGAAGAAGTTCCTCATTAGTCCTGAATCTTCTGATTCTGAAGATCAGGAAATGTTCCACCCTGCTTCGTCTTTTTCCAAACCTCCATCTAGAAGAAAATCGATTGTTTCTAATGCTTCATGTGCGCACTCGGGATTCGATAACGACAGTTTCGTATCTAGCTCTGTGGGCGATTGCATCAGGCAATGTACTACTGAGATCGAAAATAACTAATGTGTGTTTACGTCGTGTGTGGTAATCATTGAAAAAGATTGGGTATGTTCTAGACTACTTGGTGTTAATGCACAAAGTAACCATTTGACACTGTGTCAATTGGACACTTTTGCCTGTTTGTTAAACTCACATCAAAGGCGACCATGAGCCTGTGGCGTGAAAGCCACCTACTCCTATGCGGATTATACAAAAGTTTCTGTATGTGCCAATGTCTCATTTATGTCTTAAGTCTATTGTATTTTATATTTAGTTACGTTTGAAGACTTTTTGTAAGAATGCAGCTGGAAATGTTTAGACAGGCACTCGGCCATAAACCACTAAAGAAATGAACCCATTACTCTGCCAAGTAGTTCTTACGGTTGGCAGTTCTGATGAATCTCTTCACCTTCCATTCGACATCGGCATCCTTGTTGTCAAGCAAGCCCAATCTCAACTCAAAGAGACGCATTTCGAACCGAGGGCCCACTTCACTAAGTTCAACACCATCCTTGGTTTGAATGTATACGTGGTGTCTGACGCTGATAAAGTCTTCATTGTTGATGAAAGTGACCACTCTTGAGCTATCCTTTTTAGCTCCAGGAGGGAATAAGTGTTTAAGGATTTTGACCACACGCTGGCCTAATGCAGTAGAAAAGTTTTCGAATATCAAGTGAGGATAAACTTCGGAGATGTTACCCATGTTGGGAAGATCGTGTCTCAATTTGACGTTGTGCAATGTGAAAATGGCCGTGGGCCCGTGTGGAAAGTGCGACACAGTCAAAGACGTGGGCACACCTCTGTGTTCGTGAAGAACGATCAAGTCGTTGATAGCGGCTTTGGCACAAGACTTGACAAGCTCAGGGATCACGTAGTTACCTCTATTTAGCTTCATGGAGTTGGGGAACATCAACTTGATTTCCTTAGAAAACTGTAGTAACCTCACAGATGGGTTCCTCGATGTGGTTACAATAATTCTGGGATCATTAACTCCAGATAACGCCAGGTACTCGTCATCTATGTCGACCTGTTCACTCTCGTCGTATCTGAAGTTTTTGTGTAGTTCTGTGTCCTCACTGAGTTCTTTGGAGAGGGCCTTTCCAGAGGCCAAGGCAGCCTTCAATTTCTGTCTTTTTTCAAGCTGGGCGGTCTCTTGCAACTCCAAGGCTTTCTTGTACAAGTACTCTCTTCTTTCTCTGGCTTGTCTTCGAATCATTTTGAGATCTAGTTGTGGGGAGATGCCTTAGTTTTTGAGCTGTGTAGGGGTTTCCACGATTTTTTCCCTTTTTTTCCCTCGCTTAATTTCTTGAGATGCTCTTCACACTGGGGTATGTGCAGTACATCCACACCCAATGCGACCGGTAACTCGAGCCCGTCCAAGAAGAAATAAATGGATGGCTTGACATGACATGACATGAAAGAAAAAAAAAAACGGTGATATTTCATGTTCTTCAATGATTTTGAAAAAAATGATTATTTCAATGCCTCTAGCGACGGATCGATCACATTTGTGGCCTGGTAGATGAACAGTGAGACTCATTATCTACCGTCACATTCTCAAAGACTGCGAATGCACGTTGTGGAAAACCAATAACAGGTTGAATACCGTCGGTGGTTTTCCCAAAACATAGTTCTGCGCTTAGTGATTCCTGCTGATAGTCCTCATCTCGTGTATTTCCTCGGGAAGTTTCGTGGGTGCCGGGAATAACGAGTGTTTGCGGTACTCCTGAGCTTTCCTTGAAATTGTTTTCCTCAAACGTCCTGGTAAGCCACCACTGGCCGCATCGTTCACAGACGTGGTTGTAGGCTCCACGCTCAATGTTCCTGCCTGTTGAGACGCATGATTTTCTTGGAGTATGTCTCTTTTATGCATATCTGCGTCGGGCAACATGATAGCTCTATCCAAAGAGTAGGGGAGACCTCTATGCCTGCCTCTGATCATCATAGCCACAATAACCAACTTGGAAAGCGTGGTAAATCTGTAAGAAAAAGACTGGTCCACGTCCGGGTATCCGAGTGAAAGTCCCACCGTACCGTAGGCGCTAATAATCTCAAAGAGGATTGTAAACACCGTAAACCTTAAGTCACCATTCTCAATCTTGCCACCTTCTGCAATACAGATTATGAAAAGCCCGAGAAATATAAACCACAAATCAAAGGACAACTGGTTCCGCAAATGGGTACCAATGAAACTCTTGGGTGTGCTCTCGATGTCATGGCCCGCTTCTTCGCCCTTAAGATACACACCCAAAGACTGTTCTTCATACACGTTTGTTCTTCTGATGGAGATGGCCAACGGAAGAACGGATATATACATCATGATCATGTAACTGACTTGCACTGCAGGGTGAAGCTGTGACAAATCCACCACTGTGAAGCCTGCGGTTCTGGTGCTGAAAGCTTGGAATAAACCGTCCAAGATACGGAAACCAACAGGAATTGCCTTCAAATACTCACTGTTCAAATCAAGAATCATGAACAACACCAAGTCCGTGGCATTGAGGACCACCAAGATGAAAAACAACCACCATGTGGGGATAGAGGGGAAAAGCAACGTGAAACAACGTCTGGGGTGGTCGAGCAAAAAGCCAAGCGATTCCTTATACTGGGACAACGGCCGGGCAGTAATGAACAATAGCCAAATGACAAACCTGAGAAAGATGGGGAACCCCGTATTTCCGATGACAATAAAGAAACTGGAGATTATCAACATATAGACGTTTCTGCTGTATGTCATCATTGAGTTTGGCGTCAATGTCAAGCCCAAATCATTAAACATCGACTGTGCGGTGAAAAACCCCCACCAAGTGGGAGAGATTCCAAAATCGCGCATGGCTTGTGCATACCCAGAAGATACCTTGATGAATCCGACGTAGAGACAGAATGCAATGATGTGGAAGCCAAGATAAAAACCAAAAATGATCTTGATCAAGAGCTTGATGGCACGATACTCGACTCCACCAAGCTCTTCCTTCTGTTCTTCTGTCAAGTGCACGAACGTGGAATTTCTTCCAATCTTAGGCGTCCAAGAAAGGTAGTTTGTGCTCATTACCTTGGTGAGTGGCGAGCCGTTTGAATCCAACTCGTCTTCTTCGTCGTCGAAATAGTCGTCGTCGTCCTCAGCGTCGTTTCCCAGTGCTATACTATGGTCCGACATGGTCCGCGTATGTAACTTAGTGACACCGGGCGTGCGCCACTTGCGCAAGCGACGGCGGCCCTGGTTCCGCGCCTGTCTTTTCTGACGATCGATTGTGGGTTCCTGTGCAAACTTTGTCTTAAGGTCGCCCCCCTGGGAGTCCTGGAAGAGAGACTTCTTGGGCGTTTCTTTCTCCATGAGCTCTTCGTCGGTATCTACGCCCACGTGTTCGTGGTCGTGGTCGCCGTGGGAGGAGTTATAGGAGAGCATGCTGGCATCATCGTGGACTTCGTCGGGACCAGAGTTGATTGAGATTTCATCTGCGGTTTCGTCGTTGGCGTCCGTCAAGGCCGTGTCATCGTGTAATTCGCTGTCAAATGACTGGTTGTCATGGACAGTGTCTTCATGATCGTGGTCAGGGTCGACATCCAAGGAGGAGGTGCGCCTACGTCCTGTGTTATTGGAGATGGTCTTCTTCAAAGCGTCCCAGCGATTTTTGCTTTTAGTACGTCTGCCCACAAGCCACTTGCCTGTGCGCCGGGAGGTGGGGAAATGCAAATGATGGGTCCGCGTGGTGAAGATGGGGGTGTCCAAATCACGCTCAATCTCCTTTGGAGACTTGATCACTAATACGTCGCCATCTAGGCCACTATCCCTGCGCTGGTTTTTCTGGAGAAGCGCAATCGACTTGTACATATCAGAAGGGTCGATTTCTTGGGTTCTTTTTGATGGCTTGGGCAAGTCGGCAAACTTGATACTGTCTATAGGCGGTGCATTGGGTGGAGACGTATACGAGAGTGCTGCGGGGTCATTTTGGGGGATGTAATCGTCAATGTCGTCCATATCATCTGTTTCGTCAGATTGCTTAGCATCATTTGCGCTATTTGCGCTGTTTTCGCCGATTCTGACATCCTCGCCATCGCTGGCTTCCTTGTACATGGTTTTGCCCAGATCGCCGGCACTGCTGGTGATTTTAGACTGTTCTGAAGATGACAGCTGGGACTTGGTGTGGGGGTCTAACAATGGAGTGGTAAGGGCAGCACTTGGGGTGGTTTTTTCGGGGGAGTTTTGCGTCACTTTGACACCGCCTGGCTTGTCGGAGGTGCGTGAGCGGCCAAGAGCACCTGCGGCGGTGCCTAGTCCCAGATTGTTCATTGTATTTGCAGCAGTACGGTCGGTGGAGCGGGTGCGGGCAGCAAGCGTGGCGTTCCGGCGCATTTTATAGTTCAATTTGGAGGATTCTTTGATATCATCGAAGTAGCGTTCGAACCAATAGAGCCGCACAAACAATACCAGGCCATGGATGAAGATGGGCGTGGTGAGGGTGGCAGTGATGTACACGAGAATCTGTTGAGAAAGCTTGAGTTCGTTCAAGTTGACGGTATTAAGTCCAGCTTGCGTAGAAGCACCGGCCATGAGAAACAAAATGTCGATGTAGCGGAACCCCGTTAACGGGTAAACGATCACGGACGTGACGAAGGTCATGAACAAGATATACGTGTAATGGGCGGCCCGGAAGTTCGGGATGACCTTCACCACATACGGATATAGCGCCAGGGTGACAATGTGGATGTGGTCCCGGATAGCGGTACCATAGGACCGGTCAGGGGGCAACACGCGGTGGATTCCGCGGCGAACGGTTTCCCTGAATGTTTTGACGAAGGCCATGAATGTGGAGACGAACTTTTAACGGATGAGGTTTAGGTGGGTTAGCCGTGCTGAGAAGATGGGTGCGAGTTTTGGGGCCAGGTGATGGGGCCGGGGCGTGTGCTGGGGCTGGGGAGTGTGCTGGGGCCGAGCGGGAAATTTATGGGGCCGGCCGGATATGAGGGCCTCGATTAGTGGTGCGTTTCTGCCTATAGAATGAAGGGTAGGGCAAAACTTCAAGGTTTTAGAGGGTCGCAAAGGGTCGCGAAGAGTCGCGAAGGGTCTTTGGTGTGGTTGAAGATACCCAAGATATTCTCCGTTTGTAAGCTGATATGGGCTCAAGACCGGGGTTTAGGGAAAGTATTGGAGATATATTGGATTTGCTTGGCGTGGAGACGGCGCGATTTATTTTTCGCAGGGCGATTGGCACATGAGACATAGATGGGGCCGGGCGAGGTTAGGTTTTGGGGCCCCGCGCGGAAGAAAACAGACGGAGAAAGAGCAGAGCAGAGGACGAGGAAGAACTGGAGGACGAACTGGAGGAAGAGGAAAACTGCAAATACAAAGAGAAATTTAAAGAAATACATAACCAAAAGTCGCAGAGCCATTTTCTATTACTTAAAGCATCTGCGGATATTTCAGTGTGATTGTAAATAGTGATTGTAAATAGTGATTGTAAATAGTGATTGTAAATAGTGATGATTCATCCATGTACTTTTGTTCCGTGTGCAGGACAGAGCAATATGAACGTTTGTAGTGGAAGGTCGCGGGCGGATGCCCATGTGGCCCAGTGCCCCAAGTACAGTGCTCATGGTATAGTACCCTGTAATTATTCGGGCCACGCGCCCTAAAGAGGATATAAAGATCGCAAGATGCTGTGACAATTCTTTCTTTTAAATACCCTTAAAGTATTTCCAGAGTGATTGAGTTGTAGAGCCAATAGAAGAATTAGTGAGAGACGAGAAAGTCTGAACATTCAAGGAAAGCGACTTTCATCGATGCTCACTCGGTGCAGACTAGACGCAGCAAACAGGTTATCTCAAGCTTGTAAATAAGTTACTATGCTATCTCTACAGACCGAACGTGTCAGACATATCCAGATACCATCTAGGGTTTCAAGAGGAGAATATCATTCAACAACAAATCTGATCCAACTTTTGGTTGTATTTTGGTTGGATTCCAGCGTCTTCTCATAAAGTTGGTGAGACATTAATAGCTGGCGTCCGCAATTTCGCGGCCCAAATTACACCAATTTCGCGGCCCGAATTACACCAATTTCGCGGCCCAAATTACACCAATTTCGCGGCCCAAATTAAACCGAGGCATTCTTCTGCAATCCCTAATCTCCCGGATAATTCTTAGTACATGAATTATTGTAACACTTTCCATAACTGGCTCTCAATATTCTTGATGTTGAGGTGCTTGATACCTTCGCTCGATTGGGTGGTATTCCCATCGATCCTGGGGATATCATCACCCATTTACATGATGTATTCTCTGGCTGGCTGACTACACTTACCAGTCTTACCTTGAGTCTTAATTCAATGGGCTCTGATTTCAAGGCCACCCTGACACCAGGTGAATCACCCAAAAATAGCTTTTGCTAAGAGGCCAAAGTCTGTTGACCCTGATATTCGCCTTTTCTCTCGAATTCTAATATTGGGCTATGCAATGTCGCCCTAACCTTGTGTCGTCTAGGCACGTGCCGCGAATTACTCCCATTGAGGAAAGTAGAACCTTGGAGCTGGTGCCTGTGGAGTTTTTGGATGCTTGGGTTTAGTCTTTTTCAGCTCATTATGGGTCTTTCAGCTCATTATGGGTCTTTCGGCTCATTATGGGTAGCTCCTTATGGGTAGTTCAGCTCATTATGGGTAGCTCCTTATGGGTAGTTCAGCTCATTATGGGTAGCTCCTGATGGGTATAATTCCTGGCTTATTCTGTGAGGTTTCACGTTGTACTTAACGCTCAAGTGATGTGGTGTGCTACAAAGTGGTTTAGTACATTACAGTGTCATGTGCCTAGATTTAGTGAAATGACATTGAAAATTGTTACCAAAACCAACAATGGTAAGAAATAAAGCTTGGCTTGTGTGTTCAGAGAGATCCAGACATGAGCACCCCCTGATTTCAACATGACACATTATATAACACCGTGTGAGGTGAGTCTTTGAGAGACAAAACTTGCAAATAACCACACGCCACTATTTCAAGCACAAAATTTCACCACACCTACCCTCAACTGCACTATAATCACCAACGACTACTAGCAATAACATTACTCTTGTATGCAAAATTAAAGCCCCCCTCCCGCCCAAGACTGCTCTTTTCTATATACTTGTATTCAATTTTCACTGGCTTCATCCAACTTCAAAATCGGGGTGCTTTTTTCGAAACCTTTTTGCTTCACTAACATCAATTGACACATCGAGCTATTTAATCTTCAACCACAAGAGCATAAATGTTTTTGGCTCTCCAAATAGTTTAGACGCTGATATCGCGAGCCATACTCCTTACGGCTTCCCGGCGTCTTTTTCCATGCTAATTATGTAGTACATCAAGCCTTGAAACCGTTTCTGTTGCAATAAATTGTGACCTTATCGTAATTCCGATGAATAAACCATAAGAAATTTTGAAAATTCCAAATGAGATTCTTTTTTTTTTTCTTGTCATAATCGAACACAAATAATTGCGACTTTTGGTATACCGTGAGAAAATACATAAAACTAAATTTGTTGCGTAATATTGCAAAAAGTTCGAGTCTTTTTTCAAAAAAAGAAAAAAAGAAAAAAAAAAAGATTTTAGATCTCCATGAAACAAGCACAAATAAGAATTTGACAGAAATGCCATAAACTTCAAAACCGTCCACTTTCCTCGCCTTCAAAGATGATCATACAACATTATTTGCGATGTATTGTTGTCGCGCCTGTGAAGGCCTACTAATATGCCAGCTAGTAGGGCACCTGAACATTTGACGTCACGTTGAAACACAACCATTAAGTAGAGATTCAGTGATGAGTAACGTCCCGAATGTTTTTTGTGCTCTTGTACTCTTGTGCTCTTGGGCAGGCTCTTGCGCTTGGGCTTTACTGACTCCTTGGTGCCTTTATTCTTGATGAATGGAGTGCTCTAGCCCGTTCTGGATCTCCCGCACTGTTGGTCTAGATCATTATTAGTGAGTACTGCTGATTCTCCAAACTTCGAACTGAAATCTGCTTCAAAATTTGCAACCAGAAAGACCCAAAAAGCCCAACGTGTCTTTCTTGCCATTTGTATACTTTCAAGCAATTTTCTCTGTACCTCTGTTCTCGCCTTGGAAAAACCCCTATGGTTGCTCTCGGTATCATGCCGACATAACCCCACACTGTTAATTGCAGATGGTAGTGTTTCACCATCGAAGTACATTGACATGAAAGAATCCTAAAGCTCCAACAAAGACCAAAACAAAATAAATAATTAAAGGCACGAACCATCACCACATTTGCAGCACCTGGATTTCCTTTCGGTCACAATGACTCGGTAGCAAGAAAAAAATTAGTGCATGAAAATGAGCACTGCTCGTCTCTATGCCGGCGCCAGCTGCTGAAGGAGTTTTTTTTTTTTCATTCTATTTTTTTGGTCAATGGTTTCCACCGTATTGTTACCCAATTGTTCGGGCTGTGGTTGGTATGACCAATTATCGCCGAGATCTTTGGTGAAGGGGACTCTATCGAAATGACAAAAGCCGGCACCCCAGCCAAAGTCTGGGGACTTACTTCTTTGAAGACACCTCCCGACCTGCATGCACTCGGCAATATAACTCCGAGGGTCTAATTTTGCCGAATCTCGAACTCCAATATTCGTTTGGGTTTGTAAGGGCCTCCAGAGAATGTCTCAATGTCTACCATGTGATGTTCATTTCGTTGTCTCTTCCTGCTACGGTTGTAGTCAAGGCGTGAGAAAAATCAAGTGTCCCAACTGCTTCCTAATGTCGGTTTTTCACTTTGGTGGCAAAAGTGAAAATTTTTGCCTCATTAGTCACACGATGCTCCTTGACTTCGTCATCGTCATCGCTGAGAGTCACTGGCGCTTTTGTAGTGGTTTGAGACGCATCAACGATTACGTCTACCCCCGGAATGCGCTTGTCACGTGATATCCTCATAGTAAGCGCCTCGATTTCCGGGGCTCAAACGGCACTCGCTCATCGCCCCGGATTGCCCTAGGTCTTTTTTTTTTTTTTTTTTTTTTCCTCCACTTCTTCTCATCTCTCTATAAATACCATCGCTCTGCCGCCCCATGAATCCAGAGGTTATTTTTTTCCCTCTCCTTCTCCTCTCCTCTTTCTTTCTTTCTCTCTTTCTTCTTCTTCTCTCTCAACAATAGCCAATCGCCTTAGTTGCTGTTCTTTGATCGAAAAAAAACGCCACTTCCCCCAATTTTGTGACTTTTTTTTACAAGTATGTTACTACTCGTGATCGATCGGACCTGCCACTGCTTTTGTGCCCATTGTTGAGAGCTACTTGTTAATGGGACCTGTTCTTTCAAGACTGGTTTCCAGCGTAGAGTCTCTTAACTATTGGGACATTGGCGGCGCCAACTGGTCCTTTCGCCAATTTGTCCAACTTTTCTGGCAGTTCGTTTGTCCATGTTTTTTCCTTATTGCCGCCAATCCAGAATTTTACTCTTTGATCCAAATGAAGTCTCTTTTTGCAGCCCCTCGGCCCCTTGGATTGCGAGCGTGGGGGAGCCTTTTCTGGCTCACTCACTCGCCCGCTTGCTGATGCATCGTGCGCATAACCGATGACCTTTGCCACTGGCTAAGGGTTTTCCCCACCTTTCGTTCGTCTTCGGTCCCCATCTATCCTGTCTTGCCAATCTTGCTTTGCCAATATCCACCCGCCCACACGCAGAGCTTTTTGCTTCGGCTGATTTCTCAACCGCATCTCTGGTCTTGAATGACGTCTGCGTTGCTGCAGCATTGGTAACCGCGGGCAATGATTCGGCATTGGTGCAACATTTCTTTTTTCTTTTTTTTTTTTTTTTTTTTTTTTTTTTTTTTTTTTTTTTTTTTTTTTTTTTTTTTTTTTTTTTTTTTTTTTTTTTTTAATTCTTAATTTTCGGCTTGCTTCTGGACTCCTGGACATACCCAAATCATCTCATCGCAATACTAACCTTACCTTAGATCTCTTTTGCATTGTTCCTGAAATCAAGTTTTGCTCAAATCATACCCCCATTTTTTTGCAAACTTGCTCAATCAACCCCCCAAAGTTTTGAAAAGTCAATTTCCCCCCTTCTTTTTTCAATCCTACTCAAAGAGAACTTTCAAAGATGGCTTCGTTGTCTGCTCCTATCTCCCCACCAATGGAGTCCACTGGTGACCGTTTGATGACCTTGGAGACCAGAGATGGTCACGCCTTGCAAGGTTACTCCTTCGGTGCTCCAGTTTCCGCTGCCGGTGAAGTTGTTTTCCAAACCGGTATGGTTGGTTACCCTGAATCTATCACTGACCCCTCTTACGAAGGTCAGATCTTGGTTATCACCTACCCCCTCGTCGGTAACTACGGTGTTCCCGACACCAACTTGAAGTGCGACATTGTTGAGCAGTTGCCAAAATACTTCGAGTCTAACCGTATTCACATTGCTGGTTTGGTTGTTGCTCACTACACCGAAGAGTACTCTCATTTCTTGGCCAAGTCTTCTTTGGGTCAATGGTTGCAAAAGGAGGGTATTCCTGCCATTTATGGTGTTGACACCAGAGCTTTGACCAAGAAGTTGAGAGACAACGGTTCCACTTTGGGTAGACTTGCTGTTCAAAAGGATGCTACCAAGCACGATGAAGTCGTTGGTCAACAAGACTGGGAACAATATTTCGATGTCCCAGAATGGGATGACCCAAACGTGAAAAACTTGGTCGCCAAGGTCTCCACCAAAGAGCCTGTTTTGTACAAGCCACAATCCAATGTGAGAACTGACAAAAACGGTAAGACCATCCGTATTATTGCTGTTGATGTTGGTATGAAGTACAACCAAATCCGTTGTTTCGTTGCCAGAGGTGTTGAGTTGAAGGTTGTTCCTTGGGACTACGACTACACCACCGAGGAATACGACGGTTTGTTCATCTCGAACGGTCCAGGTGACCCTCAAGTCATGACTGAGACTGTTGCTAGATTGGAGAAGGTCGTCAATGAAGGAAAGACTCCAATCTTCGGTATCTGTTTGGGTCACCAGTTGTTGGCCAGAGCCACCGGTGCTGAGACCATCAAGTTGAAGTTCGGTAACCGTGGTCACAACATTCCATGTACCTCTACTACCTCCGGCAGATGTTACATCACTTCTCAAAACCATGGTTACGCTGTTGACACTTCGACCTTGACTACTGGCTGGAAGGAGTTGTTTGTTAACGCTAATGACCAATCTAACGAGGGTATCTACCACGAGAGCAAGCCATACTTTTCTGTTCAATTCCACCCAGAGTCGACTCCTGGTCCAAGAGACACCGAGTTCTTGTTTGATGTTTTCATTGACTCCGTGGTTGACTTCAAGAACACCGGCGTCTACAAGGCTGTTGAATTCCCAGGTGGTAACATTGAAGAGAATAGAGCCGCCCACCCAAGAGAAAACGTCAAGAAGGTCCTTGTTTTGGGTTCTGGTGGTTTGTCTATTGGTCAAGCCGGTGAGTTCGATTACTCTGGTTCTCAAGCCATCAAGGCTTTGAAGGAGGAAGGTATCTACACCATTTTGATTAATCCAAACATCGCCACCATTCAAACTTCTAAGGGTTTGGCTGACAAGGTCTACTTTTTGCCAGTCAACCCTGACTTCGTCAGAAAGGTCATCCAATACGAACGTCCAGATGGTGTCTACTGTACTTTCGGTGGCCAAACTGCTTTGTCCGTTGGTATCGCCTTGAAGGATGAATTCGAGGGCTTGGGTGTCAAGGTTTTGGGTACCCCAATCGACACTGTCATCACCACTGAGGACAGAGAATTGTTTGCCAGTGCAATGGACGAGATTAACGAGAAGTGTGCTAGATCCGAAGCTTGTACCACTGTTGAAGAGTGTGTGGATGCCGCCAACGCTATTGGATACCCATTGATTGTTAGAGCTGCTTACGCTTTGGGTGGTTTAGGTTCTGGTTTCGCCGACAACGAAGAGGAGTTGGTTGCCTTGTGTTCTAAGGCTTTTGCTACGTCTTCTCAAGTTCTTGTTGAGAGATCTATGAAGGGTTGGAAGGAAGTTGAATACGAAGTTGTTCGTGATGCCTTCGACAACTGTATCACCGTGTGTAACATGGAGAACTTCGATCCTTTGGGTATTCATACTGGTGACTCCATTGTTGTTGCGCCTTCCCAAACCTTGTCCGATGAGGATTACAACATGTTGAGAACTACTGCCGTCAATGTTATCAGACACTTGGGTGTTGTCGGTGAGTGTAACATTCAATATGCGTTGAACCCATTCTCCAAGGAATACTGCATTATTGAGGTTAACGCTAGATTGTCTCGTTCTTCTGCTTTGGCTTCGAAGGCCACCGGTTACCCATTGGCTTACACTGCTGCTAAGTTGGGTTTGAACATTCCATTGAACGAGATCAAGAACTCCGTCACCAAGTCCACCTGTGCTTGTTTCGAACCATCTTTGGATTACGTTGTCGTGAAGATCCCAAGATGGGACTTGAAAAAGTTCACTAGAGTCTCTTCTTTGTTGTCTTCTTCCATGAAGTCTGTCGGTGAAGTTATGTCCATTGGTAGAACCTTCGAGGAGGCCATTCAGAAGGCTATCAGATCCGTTGACTACCAGAACTTGGGTTTCAACAAGACCAACGCTTTGATGTCCATTGATATCGACACCGAGTTGCAAACTCCTTCTGACCAACGTTTGTTCGCTGTCGCTAATGCTTTGTCTGATGGTTACTCTGTTGACAAGGTCTGGAAGTTGACCAACATTGACAAGTGGTTCTTGAACAAGTTGGATGGCTTGATCAAGTTTGGTAACAAGATCGCTGGTTATGGTGTCAAGGAAAACCTTCCAATTTCTGTCTTGAGACAAGCCAAGCAATTGGGTTTCGAGGACAGACAAATTGCTAAGTTCTTGGGATCCAACGAGGTTGCTATCAGAAGATTGAGAAAGGAGGCTGGCGTTGTACCATTCGTCAAGCAAATTGATACTGTTGCTGCTGAATTCCCTGCTTTCACCAACTACTTGTACGTTACCTACAACGCTGATTCTTCCGATGTTACTTTCGACGACCATGGTGTGATTGTTTTGGGTTCTGGTGTTTACAGAATTGGTTCTTCCGTCGAATTCGATTGGTGTGCTGTCAGAGCCATCAGAACCTTGAGAGAGAACAACTTCAAGACTATTATGATCAACTACAACCCAGAGACTGTTTCCACCGATTACGACGAAGCTGACAGATTGTACTTTGAGACTATCAACTTGGAGAGAGTTTTGGATATCTATGACTTGGAAAACTCTGCTGGTGTCATCATCTCTATGGGTGGTCAGACATCCAACAATATCGCTTTGACCTTGCACCGTCAAAATGTCAAGATTTTCGGTACTTCCCCAGAGATGATTGACTCTGCTGAGAACAGATACAAATTCTCCAGAATGTTGGACAATATTGGTGTTGACCAGCCTGCTTGGAAAGAATTGACTTCTTTCGAGGAAGCCGAAGAATTCGCTGATTTGGTTACTTTCCCTGTGTTGGTGCGTCCTTCTTACGTGTTGTCTGGTGCTGCCATGAACACTGTCTACTCCAAGGATGACTTGCGCTCTTACTTGTCTCAAGCCGTTGATGTGTCTCCTGACTACCCTGTTGTTATCACCAAGTACATTGAGAACGCCAAGGAAATTGAGATGGACGCTGTTGCTAAGGATGGTAAGATGATCATGCATGTTGTTTCTGAGCACGTCGAGAATGCAGGTGTTCATTCTGGTGACGCCACTCTTATCGTTCCACCTCAAGATTTGGACCCTGAGACTGTTAGAAGAATTGTCGAGGCCACCGCCAAGATTGGTAAGGCTTTGGACATCACTGGTCCTTACAACATTCAATTTATCGCTAAGGACAACGATATCAAGGTCATTGAGTGTAACGTTCGTGCTTCTCGTTCTTTCCCATTCATCTCGAAGGTTGTTGGTACTGATTTGATTGAGATGGCTACCAAGGCTATTATGGACATTCCTGTCACCCCATACCCTGGCGAGAAGTTGCCCGAGGACTACTGTGCTGTCAAGGTTCCTCAATTCTCTTTCTCCAGATTGGCCGGTGCTGACCCAATTTTGGGTGTTGAGATGGCTTCTACTGGTGAAGTTGCTACTTTCGGTAGAAACAAATACGAAGCATACTTGAAGTCTTTGATCTCCACTGGTTTCAAATTGCCAAAGAAAAACATTTTGTTCTCCATTGGTTCTTTCAAGGAAAAGCAAGAGTTGTTGCCTGCCATCAAGAAGTTGCATGAGATGGACTACAAGTTGTTCGCCACTGCTGGTACCGCTGACTTCATCAAAGAGCACGGTGTCCCAGTTCACTACTTGGAAGTGTTGAACAAGGAAGAAGACCAAAAGTCCGAGTACTCCTTGACCCAACATTTGGCTAACCACTTGATCGATTTGTACATCAACTTGCCATCCGCTAACCGTTTCCGTCGTCCTGCCAACTACATGTCCAAGGGTTACGAATCTCGTCGTATGGCTGTGGACTACTCTGTGCCTTTGGTGACTAACGTCAAGTGTGCTAAGTTGTTGATTGAGGCCCTTGCTAGAGCTCCAAACATGGAGGTTTCTAACAATGATGCTCAAACCTCTCACTCCACTACTACCTTGCCAGGTTTGGTCAACATTTCTTCATTTGTTCCATCCTTGAAGGATTTCGAGACCACCACCAAGGCAGCTTTGGCTTCTGGATTCACTTTCAACGCTTTCTTGCCTCAGACTGTTTCTGGAACCAGCATTGTTGACGCAGCCAGCTTGGAAGAAGCTATCGATGCTGCCTCTGATGCTGCTTACACCGACTTTACGGTTTACGTTGCAGGTTCGGAGACTAACCACGAGGAGGCCGCTTCAGCTGCCGCCACTGCCGGTGCTTTGTTTTTGCCATTCACTGACTTGACTAGCTCAAACGTTGCTTCAATCTCGGCTCAATTTGCTGCTTGGCCTGCTAACAAGCCAATCATCACTGATGCTAAGGCTACTGACTTGGCTTCTGTTTTGTTGTTGGCTTCTTTGCACGGCCGTTCCATTCACATCACTGGTGTTTCTTCCGGTGCGGACTTGGACTTGATTAAGATGGCTAAGGCAAAGAACTTACAGGTGACTTGCGATGTGTCCGTCTTCTCTTTGTTCCTCTCGCAAGCAGACTACTCTCAATTCAGCTTCTTGCCAACTGAAAAGGATCAAGCTGCCTTGTGGGCTGGCTTGGAAGACATTGACTGTTTCTCCGTTGGTATTACTCCATACTTGGTTGCCAAGGGTCTTGGTTTCGATATTGTTCCAGGATTGGGATCTAAGGAGACTTTGCCTTTGTTGATTTCCGCTATCAAGGATGGCAAGCTTACCATTGATGATGTTGTGAAGCGTTTCTCTACCAACCCCACCAAGATCTTCAACATTCCTCAACAAGATGCATCTGTTGATGTTGAGCTTGATAGAGTTTACAAGGGTGACGACTTTACTGCTGCCGTTTTCAAGAAGGTTAACTTGAGAGGATACATTGAGAGAGTATCTCACCATGGTGAGACTGTTTGCTTGGACAGTGCGATTTTGCCAACTGCTGCTTCTGGTCAAAATGGTGCTCAAGCTAGAGATGTTTTCGGTTCGGTTACTGGTGTTCCTCAATCACCAAGCTTGGGTCGCAGAAGAAGCAGAGCTTCTTTCGGTGATGCCCGCCGTCCATCCTTCTTGAAGGAGGCCACTCAGCAGGGTGAATTGGAGAAGTTGGGATCTGAGTTGGTTTCCCAGCCTCCTGCCAACTTGTCTGAAGGTGATGCTCTTGTGAACTACATCAGAAAGAACAACACGTTCTTGAGAAACTCAGTCTTGTCGGTCAAGGACCTTACCCGTTCCGACATGCACTCTTTGTTCACTGTTGCCCAAGAAATGAGATTAGCCGTCGAGAGACAAGGTGTCTTGGATTTGTTGAAGGGCAGATTGTTGGCCACCATGTTCTATGAGCCATCTACTAGAACCTCTTCCTCTTTTGACGCTGCCATGCAAAGATTGGGTGGTAGAGTTGTTGCTGTTGCTGCTGACTCGTCGTCTGTCAAGAAGGGCGAGACCTTGCAGGACACTATCCGTTCATTGGCTTGTTACTCCGATGCTATTGTCTTGAGACATCCTTCTGAGGAGTCTGCTGATACTGCTGCCAAGTACTCTCCAGTTCCAATCATTAACGGCGGTAACGGTAGCAAGGAGCACCCAACTCAAGCTTTGTTGGACTTGTTTACCATCAGAGAAGAGTTGGGAACTGTGAACGGTATCACCGTGACATTCATGGGTGACTTGAAATATGGTAGACCCGTGCATTCTTTGTTGTACTTGTTGCGTCACTACCAAGTTCGTGTGCAATTGGTGTCTCCAAAGGAATTGGCTTTGCCATCTTCTATTAAGGAAATGTTGACGAACAACCACATGTTGATTTCCGAGACCGAAGAGTTGACTCCAGAGATTGTTGCTAAGTCCGATGTTTTGTACTGTACCAGAGTCCAGGAAGAGAGATTCGAAGACAAGGAAAAGTACTTGAGATTGAAGGACACCTACGTCGTTGACAACAGAATCTTGTCTCATGCCAAGCAACACATGTGTGTGATGCACCCATTGCCAAGAACTTCCGAAGTCAAGGAAGAGGTCGACTTTGACCAAAGAGCTGCCTACTTCAGACAAATGAGATACGGCTTGTACATCAGAATGGCTTTGTTGGCTATGGTTATTGGCGTTGACTTCTAAACGGGTTTTGTCATTACGCTGGGGGAACAGCATGAATGCAGCCGCTTCTGAGCTTTGAACGAAAATGCATCAATCGTTTGGGGGAATGATGATGCTCTGTAAACAATTCCAGTCTTGGTTGCATTCCACTAGAAACTCTTTTTAACACTAAAGCAAAAGAAAAAAAAAAGAACTTTAAATATATATAGATATCGAATTGCAAATTTTAATTATTAAAAAAGAAATTGTAACTACTCAACTATACCCACAAAGTATTTTAATCATTTTTGAAAAACATGTTGGCGTCGTCGTTTCGATCTGCATCCGAGTTTTTCTCTTGGCGCTGTGAAGATTGCGGGCTCTGATGGTGATCCACCTCATTCGACTGCATTAGTGCTCGTGCAATTTCGATCTCATCACCACCAGCATTGACAGTATGATCAAATGCGGATACATCTGGATCCACAGGAACGTGGTCATCACGAGAGTCATTGCGTTTGCTTGTGCCATATTTATTAGTGAAGGCATGATGCAGATAATCACCCGCATAGAACGGAT
This sequence comes from Metschnikowia vanudenii, assembly GCA_030583145.1. NCBI lineage: Eukaryota > Fungi > Ascomycota > Pichiomycetes > Serinales > Metschnikowiaceae > Metschnikowia > Metschnikowia vanudenii. The sequence goes on along the minus strand of JAJMHT010000020.1, from coordinate 85,220 downwards.
TGTTTGAATGATTACCAACCGCAGCAGCAGCAACAGCAGCATATGAAGGTGCTGTGGAGTTGGGATGACTACGATGGGAGGCCGCATGGTGATGCGTTGAATCGCGTCTCCCATGGTTAGTCTTCTGTCTTTTCTGAGCAGCCTCGACCACGGCTATGAGCCCATCATCAAGACTGGAAAGGTCGTGTCCAAGTAAGCCATCTGTATCTCTGGTGGGCAAGTGATGTAGGACACTCATGGAATCAACATCATCATGACCGGTGTCACGCCGTATTATGTCTCTCATTCCCGCAACGGCCTTTTCCATGGTATTACCGTTGGTGTCTCGCAGCATACCCTGGATTTGTTTCTTCGTCACAGGAACACGCTTCTCCATGGCCTCTTCCTTGGCCAGTTCACGACACGCCATACAGTTCTTGATCGCTGCAGCAACAGTGTCCTTGATCCTGGTCCAATGGTATTTCTCAGCGACAGCCTGAGTGGTCTTATTTATACCCCCGTGATTGGAAAGATGTATTTCTGCACAGAGCTGGAGCTGACGCACAGGGTCACTGACAACTTCTTTACCACGAAGCATGAGCTTCCCGTACTCTAACCTGTAATGAGAAGCAGATGAACGGAGTCGGGACTTCTCCTGACGGTCGGCCATGGGAGGGTACTTACCTGTCTCGAGGTAGTATTTGATTTTGTCGAAGCGGTATGCGCCCAAGGTTGAATCGGTTATTGCCACAAGCTCTCTTCCGTATATTATCGCGTCTACAGCGGTATCATGCCCCTTCAAGATACCCGCCGACTTTATGCGACCGATACGCTTGAAGTTGAGCGATTCCCAGATACTCCGCGCAGCCACGTTGGTTTCAAAAACCAAGTTGAACACACAGTAAGTGTATCCAAGTCGCGGTGCCCATTGAAGAAAGCAGTCGGTGAGAGTTCTGCCTATGCCTTTACCTCTGATTCCAGCGTTTACAAGAAACCCTGCGGTGCATATGTGCGAAGCCCGACCAGGGTAGTTTGGCTTGACAAAAAATGTACCCAAACATTCTTTTTCCCAGTGTTTTGGGCCTTCAAGCGTTGGAGAGTCACCAAGAACCATCACACCAGCAAAAGCACCAAACCAGTAGTTTTGGAACGACTCAATATGCAAGGTATCGAAGAACGAGAATGTATCGCCACGCTCGATCTCGATATTAAACTCATCACACAAAAATGCAAGCAACCCAGGAGGTAGATTATCAGTATTCTGCACTGGGTATATCGTGGCGGTTGTCTCGCCATCTTTTAGAAGAACAGTGTACCGCTCAATTCCTGACATTGGGTTATAGTCTAACTGGGGCCGGTAATGTGGGGGTTGTATCACGTCGTCAAACTCAGGCATTGTTGATGAGCTGTGGAAGGATTATAGTTTTTTTTTTGTATTCGAAAGTTTGGGAATTCGCGTTAAAGAATGTCTGTATCTGATTTCTGTGGAATTTTGGCGGTTCTGAGGCGGCTTGACGATCTCCAGATAACTATTTTGCAGCTATTGGTGGTGCTTGTTTTTAGTATGGTAGATTTTAGAATGGCGTAGATCGTGGGATGAAGCTGTAGCGTGAATGCGCGCGCGTGCGGGCCTGTTTTTTTTTTTTATGCTTTGGTCACGTGCTTTGGTAACGTGACTCGGGGATGTTTGTGTACACCCACCCATTCCGGAGGACCGCCGTGATTTAAGCGACCCTTATCTTTTTCATAGAGTGTAAGAAAAGCCCCGAAACCACCAATTCTTGTTACTGCACAAAAATTGAGCTTTGTGAACAGAAGAAAGTCTGGAATAAAAAGTAGAAGGGGTTTCAATCTACGGGAAATACACCCGCCTTTATATGTTTTGTTTATATACAGGTGATCATCAAGTGTGCAGGTGTGTTGCCAAAACCCCGCACTACTGTCTTTTTAGATTCCAAGCGTACGCGTATAATACGGTGCTCCGACTTTAAAGGTCATTTTTTTCCACAATTTTGGCCGGTATCCCATGAAATATGGTTTGTAAGATTTTGGAAACAAATAAGGCTAAGAAGATTCCTTACCATTTTCGTAGGTATGGCCAGCGCTTCTGTACTCTGCTGATGCCTGTAGCAGGGGTGGACTGTAGTGAAGTAGGCGAAGAACTGATGTATCAATTATTTTCTTTTCATGGATTGGAGTCTCAGGAAATGCCAATTTTTTTTTTCTTCTTCTTCTTTTTTTTTATTTTGTATATAGAAGCCCCCAAAAGAGGGTTTTTGCTCGTACAAAGGAGTCCTGGCACATCTAAGGTTGAAAATGTAGTGTTCAAGTTGTTCTGCCCTGACCAGAAAGGTCCACTTAGGGAGCCGTTTGACCTGCGAAGAAGGTCATTGATGCAACTTCATTGGATTCAAATTATGTCCCGTGATAGTGTTGGCCTCGCCAAGCACTAAAAGATATGGGGTTTATATCTCTGGATTCACTTGGAGACCAATGTTCTCATAAATGTGCGTTGTTTGTTTTTGCTTCATTCAATGGGTGTTACAGCCAGAGTTTGGCCTATGTTTCTTGTCATACTTTCTCTAAATGTACCTATTACTAGTTTTATGAATATCAAACCCCATGCTGCGGTTTCCGTTTCGGTTTCGGTAACAATCAACCACCAGAATACCGAACTATGGTCAGAACGAGCCAAACACATCACCTGACTAATTCAGTGAATATTGAATATTTGCCTGAATGATCTGTTCGCCTATTCTAAGCATAATAATCTCTATGCCACCCATTCTATGTCTTTAATTAAGATCCTTTCCGTACATGTATGCACCCACCAACTTATCCTCTCCCTTCAACATGGCCACATTCTTCACGTAGCCGATTTTTTCAAAACCCAACGAGTCCCAGATCTTGGAACTAGCTGGGTTAGTCTCGAAAACAAGGTTGAATACCGAATACACGTATCCCAACACTGGGGCAATCACCAAGTACTGCTTGCCGAGTTCTTTACCGAGTCCCAAGCCACGACGCTCATGGTTAACCACAAATCCGGCATTGCACACATGTGAACACCGACCAATATAGTTGGGTTTGATGTAGAAGTGGCCAAGGTACTTCTTATCCCAGAATTCTTTGGGTTCATTGTCCCATTCCGTGTTGTACTTTCCTTCAATAAGAATAGCACCAAAACCTTCGAAAAAGTACGCCAAAAACTCGTCATACGAGAACTCAAGATAGTGGGGATACGTTCTACCTTCTTCAATGACATAGTTCATCTCTTTCCATGCCAGCTGGAGCAATCCAGTGGGCACATCCTCGGGCTTATGGGCAGTGATCAACGTCACAGGCTCGCCCGTTTTGGCAAGGTTGAAACAAATGTTTTCCGTGAACTTAGGCGTGGTAGCATACTTGCGGTCTGCATAGGGCAATGTCTTCAAGTGCTCGATATCGTAGGGCATTGTGATGAGTTGTTTGTCAGGGGAAATGGTGGAACAGAGACACTATATGATAAGAGTATTTGTAAGAAGTAGCAGTCGGTTTTTTTTTGATTTCTCAAGGGGGTTCGACGTTTTTTGCGAATGTATTTAGAAATTGGAGCGCTACTCAGATCGGGCCAGTGTGGATTGAAAAAAAAACAAACAAACAAACTTCTCTTCTGATTCCTTGAGTTGGCTTTTAAACATTATAGGGAGGCCGAGGATGGATGGGTTGAGTCATTTCGCGCGATGCTGTGCGCCTGGAATGGATTCTTCTGGAATGTGAAATGTTGGGTGCACGGCAACGATTCTTAATGCTGGAGCAGGAATATTGGATTAATTTCATTGATTATCTTGATGGAAACAATATAATTTCCAAAAGAAGATCGATTGAGTGAATGCCGGATATCGGTGTTGTGGGAGACTACGAGTCATAACTGTACGAAGGCACGTAATCATCCTCATCCCGGTCTCAACACGTGTGCTTTCATATAGGGGTGGGATATTTTCAACCAAACAACCAAAACATTAGGTTTTGCGGCAGTTTTTTCGGCTCTGCTTTTTTCGGTGCTGCTTTAGCGGATTCTCCCTGGAGGTTTCACCAGAGCCTGCCCAAAACAACATCACGAAAGATTCTCGAATGTGGACGACTTACTCAAGCATTTGTTCTCATGTGTAAGGAAATATTGCGGAAACTTGCAATGCATGAATTTTTAGGGAAAGTTTTTGCAAAAATGCTTTGATTGGTTCGGCCCGTTCATGAAACCGTGAAAGGTAAACTTTTTGGCTTACTTTGTCGCATTATTGAACTTTTGTAACCAAGTATCCATTGTATCTTAAACAACAGTGCAAGATGAATACTGGGCCTTTCAGGAGATTAAACAAACGATAATATAATCCCTGAATAAAACCAGAAATAGAAGTAAAATGTGCTCCTCGAGTCGCAAGGCGCAAGGCGAAAAAAATACCAGCTTTACCCAACAATTGGAAATATGCGAAAACCCAAAACATAATAATCCACTGCCATTGCCTCACTCTATCCACAGCCCGGTAAAAATTTGGGAAGTTGCACGGTTGTGTAAATCCCCAAAGTATTTTTTCTTGGTTTTGTTTTATACCACCCAATGGAAACCATGGGCGCAGCAGTAGAGCAACAGTTTTTCTTCGGAATGATCATCATTCCTTGCGTGGAACCAATCATCCAACATATCATGGTCTCAACGAATAATTCACATTGCCAGATATGCCAAATCATCTAGATATTCACCCTTCTTTTCTTTGAAGTTTTCGATAATGAAAGTATCTCTGCTGGAGGGATTAACTTGGATCTTTCTTCTTATGACACTAACATCACACGTCACACATTCTTATAGTACTTTAGCATCGTCGGTATCAAATTACGGGTCTTACAAATTACCCTCACAGAACGATGAGCACGCAGCCAGAATAACTGACCAAATGCCATATCAAAAGACATACTGGAGCTTAATTCAAAGTTGATCCCAAGTGATTGGGGGTTCAAACACTTTAAAAAAGGCACCGAAAAAGACTTGTGGGCCACAAAGGCCAAAGTCACCAGGAACGTTTTTAAGGAAAGTTATGTGGATAAGGCAAATATGGCGTATCGTGGCAAGGAAAAATCTCCACGAGGTTTTGCGTCTAATACCGAAGGACCTGGCGAGACTTTCGGCTTCTTACAGAGCTGCCTGGATAAGTTGTTATTCTTGGAATCATTTCCGGGCACAGCCAGTGGCTTCCGCCAGGGCAAGACTCGACACTTATTTGCGAAGCAATGGTCCAAACCACACAAAGTATCTACGCAAACTTGGCAGATAAAAGCGACATATCGGCGTATGATGGCTTCCATCGCATACCTTGCCACAAAAAGCTTTCAGTCCTGGGTGCTTTTCGGCACTCTTTGTGATCATCACACCATGTAATGTGATCGACCTAGCCAACCTAGGCCGGCGTTGGGCCGGAGTATTTCGAAAGGGCGTGCTAGTTCATTCAACTAACCAAAAAAATGCACAAGGATGGATATCCCTACTAACTCTGCAAGTTAGGAAGTAATCGTGCCCCCAAATATTATATTGATAATGTCCAAGATAGTGGCATGTATACATGGCAATCTGAGTTTGGTGATATTATGGTCATTGTGTCCGAAGGTTTGTGGGAAGTAATAAAACCCAACAGATCCAGTCTGTATTTATGCCAGAGAAGCACAGGGACTCTAGAGGACAAGATGATATTGGGACTGAACACAAAAAGCTTGCTTCCAGTGCCGAAGACTTTAGTTTTGTGACAATGGATATGGTCCAGGCCGCAAAAGTAGCGTCTGTCGATGGGCTGGGACATGACATTATGGCTATAGCTATTGTGGTGGAATAGGTGGAAGAAGGTCGTGCGCTAAGGCTAATGGTTTTGTAGGTTGCACCATTTAACTCTCGGTACTATATGAAGCCAAGAGTGACGCCGAGCAAGTTGCAGCCATAGACAATGTACCTGAAATGTGAATAACTTTGTGAAAACTTGTTTCAGATCTTGAAAAATCTTATTGTTTTCTTTGAGGGAAATTTTGAGGCCAACAGTAGACGAAAAAGTACCAAAGTGGTCCACACTCACTGAGGAACTTTAAATGAACCAAGAGACATCAGAACATGTTCAACAGCAGACCGGATCAACCCCCAAAAAGGACTTTTCCTCTTCACAAATTTGGCACTTTATACCTTTATCTGGATGATTCCGACAAACCAACACTTTCTTAGGACATGCACCAAACGAGAGAACCAAGGCTTGATGCTGCGCCATAATGTTATACCCTCTAATCTAAAGGGAGACCTTCGGAATGCTGTAGGGTTCTTGGGGTGCAACACTTGGTGGACCACGAGTTTATGAGTATATGCATCAGGGATATTATTCATCTTCTCCCCAAAGGCATTAGAAGAGAAGCGTGCAGAGTCTACCAGGTGTACCAAGCGACCCCTTGTCCATAAGTAGGAATGATCATAAGGAAGGATAACATGAACACAGGAATGTCCTTTTGGAATTGAACTTCGCCCACTGCTTGAACACTTTCATGGCATCTCTCGCGCGTAGTATATCCTTTGGATACTCAATTTAGTTGTTGAACAAAGGCGAAAGGTAGTAAGTTGTAGGTCGACCTGAGCACGGTTTACAGCCAGCGTGTACCCATGCCCATGAATTCGATATCCGGCGTTGGCCGAAGTATATTTTTCAACGGCATTTGATACGCAGAGCCAGCTAAATATTGCTCCCTGTGGGATTCCGGTAATTTTAAAAGGGAGTAGATTTTACCGGGTTAGAAAGTTTCTGCACATTCGGCTCGGCCCACGCTGGTTCTTGACCCAAATCTTTACCATCGATATGCATTAAGGCCGTCTTCTTTCTCAAACCCAACACTAACATCTGTGTCCTCGTCTATAAAGAAAACATCATCTTCATTTCCTTTATATCTTTCTGCAGCGAGATGCCTATCTTCAAAAAAAAGTTATGAGCCGCAATTGTGAGGGTATAGTTATCTTCAATCGATACCCAGCCCATTCAAAAATATCTGGTAATGTTTGCAGCCGAAATGACTCCATCCATTGGCTTAATTAGTGCCGAAGCACACCTTAGGTACTCCCACTCATAAACGCCAGAAGGCCCAGCATCAATAGCTGATGGAACACTCTTTATTCTTAAACAACAAAATGTCCGACCAACTGGGTCATCAAATCAGATACCTGTCCCGCAAGAGCGTTCCTTCAAGGATTCATCGAATCATCAGAACACGCAAGAGTCATATCATCCCCGAATTCCGAGATTTTAAGCTCAGTCTTGTTGATCGTTAAACAAGCCGCCAAACTAGCCATCATTACGAAAAGGGATTTCAACAATACTTCCCCACAGTAGATTCAGAAAATATCACCCCCGGAAGTTCCCAGCTACGCGTAAATCTTGGACTGGCTGCAGCCGAGCGCATTCGCTGATTTCGCTCGGCCGGCCCCACGGTATCTGGTGCCGCGGCGTGCACCCAGGCGCCTTAACACAATATATGCCGGCCATTGATGGAGGTGTGGTGTTGGCAATGCTAAAATCTCGGACCCAGCATTTTATATCTCTTCACTAAAAGCCCAAACCCTTCCCAAAAAACTAAAAGTATCCACATATAAAATGGACGAGATCAAGCGCAATGGCCATTTAGCCGAATGTATGTATCATTTGGGTGGAATGCCCGCGAAAATTTTTCGTTCAAACGCATGGCCCATTATGTTTTGGCCTTGAGATGAGGATCTTTTCTGGTCGGTGATTGTATATCTCCTTCTTCGAAGTATACTAACTTCAGCCGGAAATAAGAAAGATAAGAGACGTCAACAGATAGGCACGCGGCTCAGCAAGATGGAGACCTCATTTGCAGATGACAAGAATAACTTTTATCGGGGCCTTCTCCATAATCTCCAGACCACGCTTGCTTCCATTCAACAAGGCACAAACGAGGATTACGTGCGTCAGAAAAGCAGTCTTGAAAGCGACAGGGACGCAGAACTCACACGACTCCGACTCTGGGAGGAGTACCAGGTCAAGCGTGTCGAGGACGAGTACAAGGAGGCGGTGAGTACCGCCACGACTAACTACGACATGATGGTCAAGCTTCTCAAGGAAAAATATTATGACAAGCTCCAGAAACAGGTCAAGCAGCTCAAAGAGGATAAACTTCTCTTGAACTTGGTAAATGGAAGTCTGTGGAATGCGCCATCGTCAACGGCTAATCTGTACTCGGCGGTATCTGCCTTGAATGCAGCGGCCGCGGCGTCGTCATTGAACTTGACCGATCGCCGTTCACTCCGTAAGCGGGAGTTTTCTTCGCGCTTCACTGCTGGTGAAGCTGACGAGCTCTCCGATAGCGGTGCCGGGTCTACTTCTATGACTGGTCACTTGCGAAACGGTGGAGGCAACGGCCACATGGCGTCCGGATATATTTCAGCTTCTTCATCCAAAAGACGGCGCCATTATCAGACCCGTTATTCTTCGAATGATGAGCTTTCTATGGGAATGCACAGCTCAGGGAATGGCCACAATGGTGGTCCTTCACTGACCCACAATGGCGGCGGCGTTGGTGTCGCCAGCGGCAACGAGAGTAATCTCAGTGACAAGGATTACGACACCTTGAACCATTTGATCATGAACAATGAGGACGGCGGCGTGTCGCAAATATTTGCCGACAAAGAGAAATCGAACGGTCGCCCTAACACGCGTGGTTCACACAAGCAGTTTGTTGGTGTCCAAGGCCTCAAGCCCGAGGAATTGAACGACGACCTCAACTTGCTTCGTAATGCCATCAAGAGAGAGAGGTAGGTCTCTTTGGATGAATTGGTATTTCGGGGGTTGTTTTTCGCAGAGAAACTGGAGATACTATGCAACCAAAGACGCCTGGTGGGGTATCAGTCTTTCTGCAGAACGTGATATTCCTGGGTATCATAATGTCTTGTGGCTCTTGGATACCAAGATTCAAGCTTTCTTGCTTATTTCCTCTAAAAGCTGCTGGGTACTTTATGGGCAATCAAAAAAAACCCCCCAACTGAGAAATCTTTGGCCAGTTCAGATTTCCAATGGTATCGCCAGGTTCATGCTTTAAGTTCGCCGCTGCGGGACAAAAAATCAATCAGCTTTATTCTTCTGTTAGGCAATCAAACTAGTAATGGCTGCCCCTTTGAGATGACATATCCAACCAGTGAGCTTGCCAAAGCTATATTACGTTGCTCGCTTTTCCAGGGGTTCAAAAATCTGCTCATTGACTCCCAAATCGGTTAATTCCCTACATATGTGCCAATCTCTTAAGTGGTATGCGCGAGTATGAACAATATTGATTTATTGTCGGAGGGCTTTTATTAGCCATTTTTGGTCATCACATGTACCGAATTTATCCCGTCATTGTTCCACCTGTCAACAGGGTCTTAATTGAGCCCTGTAATTCTTATCGCGCGCGTTTTTTTTTTTTTTGTTTACAGCACGGACTTATCAACGAGAACTTGTTAACGTGGAGATACCGCGCCACCATGATACAAAGGCCAAACCACAAACCATCGCCACTTTATCCGTAAAGATTGATATCGGATAAAAGCTTGCCTTAGGAGCTGAACAAGTTCTAGGTCTTTGGATGATTAAAGCGTGATGTGTTTCAGGTATTGTTTCATTAGTTGCACAGAACGGCACCCAACGGTACATGCAGTCCAACAATTAGAAGCGGGCGTCCATTGTTCTGGGATATCACATCTGCATTTTGCCACTACCGGAAGAACTTTGATTCCGTATTAAGTTCTGACTAGCTTCATCGGTCACTACTTGAATTGCAAACCAAGATGTCTTTCTTCCAGTTTGCGGATCCATACGGTATTTCTTGATATCGTACACAGACCTCATTCGCGGCGCGGCTCACAGGCATTGGTTTTTTTTTTCTGGTTGTCGCTCGAAATTTCTCGCGTGCACCGTCACCCAAACACATTTGATTGTTTTTTCCAACGGTTTTTCTACACGAGGGTTAGGTGGAGCCTATTCTTTGGAGGCAGCAAAAAAAAAAAAAAAAAACATAGATCGTCTCTTGCCGAAGTCTCTCTTTATAATTTGAAGTTGCTACCACCTGGAGGGTTTCCATCATTTACTAAGCACTACCCCCTCCACACACATGACCGAGATGAACATCGAGGATAGCCCGAGCGCCACAAGTCCGTTCCAGGTGTTCGAGGAAGACACATATAGTCCGCTGCATGAGCTGAGCTGGTCAAAAGTCAAGCGCAACATCGGGTACAAAGTATCGTGGATAAAACACAAGAATCTCCGGTTGTGGCACTTACTACGAAGATTTATATGGGTGGCATTCGTATCCATATCTTTAATTTTCCTTATCGGGCTTACCATTCGGAACCTCCTGAGAAAACCAAGCACAGGAAAAGACTTTCCCGACTTCACGCTTGACAAGCCCGAAAAATTATCTTCCAAGAATTTGGCGTCAAAGAAAGATTACCCCTTTGAAGTTGGATGCCGTGTGCCCGATACTGGTGCTCCCAGAGCAAATGCGGCATTCGTGATGCTTGCAAGAAATTCCGAAGTTAATGATGTGGTGAGCTCTATGAAGTCTATGGAGAGGCATTTCAACCAATGGTTCAACTACCCATGGGTGTTTTTAAACGATGAAGAATTCAGCGACGAATTTAAGCAACTGGTACAAAAGCATACAAAGGCAGAGGTGGAGTTCGGACTTGTTTCGCCGGATCATTGGAATTTCCCTTCTGACATTGACCGGACCGAATTACTGGAGTGGATAGAAGGCCAAGGTGATCGTTCGATTATGTACGGAAATATGGAGTCGTACCACAAGATGTGTCGTTTCTACTCGGGTCACTTCTATGACCACCCTTTGGTGCGCAAACGTGAGTGGTACTGGCGCGTGGAACCAGAAGTGCAGTTTTTCTGCGATTTGACATACGATCCATTTATCGAGATGGAGAAGCGCAACAAGACGTATGGATTTACCATCACCATTCAAGAGCTTTATTACACGGCCCCTTCCTTATTCAAAGCCACAAAAGCATTCATCAAAGAAAATAACATTGAGGTCCAATCTGCTTGGGATATTATTGCCAAGAAATACCCAAGCGCGGAGGGTAAGAATGCACATTTATATGATTCGTGGAAAGATGCGGAAGACTTGAAAAAGCAAGTCGAGGATAACGTCAACCTTCAGCGGTTACTCCTGAAGAAGAAAAAGACCAACAAAGACCTTGAGAGTATCAAGGAGTTCCACCACATTACCGATATCTTCGAGAAATCCACTGAGAAGACACCGTTATATGATAATAGAGATGATAACGAGGAGTATAATTTGTGTCATTTCTGGACCAATTTTGAGATTGCCAAGACAGAAATCTTCCTTTCCAAGACCTACCAGGACTATTTCAAATACCTAGAGCGTTCGGGTGGGTTCTATAAGGAAAGATGGGGTGATGCGCCAGTCCATTCCATCGCAGTTGCAATGATGCTTCCAAGTGAACAATTGCACTATTTTAGAGACATCGGGTACGAGCATTCTACGTTGGGGCACTGTCCTAGAAACGCCCCAGGGAAGCAACTCCCATACGAGTCGAATGGATTTGTGGATGAAGAGGAGAAACCTTGGTATCGTAGCTTTTATGGAAATGGGCCCGATAAACCTGCGAGAAATGGTGTTGGATGCCGTTGTGAATGCCCTATTCTCAAAGGTGAATTGGAAGACCGAAGCCAGATGTGTCTTAAAAATTTTGTCAAGGTGTTGTCTGATGATTACAAGTCGCCCAAACCAATCAATATAGACAAGTTGGAGAAATTAGCCCAACGAAAACTCGAGAGGAAGCTTAAGAAAGGGGAAATGATTGGCCAAGATGATTCAAAGTCCGAATGATGGGAATGGCATTGCTGATCCGGCCTGCCTCAATTAGAACTAGAACACCCACTTATTTTATTTTAATCAACATAACATATAATATTTGAGATTCCACACAATTTCATTGACGAAACAATGATCGTCAACACAGTGTTATTCAGCCAATGAAGTCAAAATTCAGACGACAAAGGGAAATAAATACTCTACTTGAGTGTACAAATATACCCACAAAAATTGCTTAGTGGAGCCCCACCTAAAAAAACTACAGTTTTCTTCATTTCGAATCGATCGTAAATTCTAATATACACTGAATAACAGAAGCTAGTAATACAAAGCGGCGCCAACGCCTCCTTTAAACATGGAGTGAAGGTGTTTAACCACCGAAACCATACAAGGTTCTACCTTGTCTCTTCAAGGCGTAGACAACATCGAGAGAGGTGACGGTCTTTCTCTTGGCGTGCTCGGTGTAAGTGACAGCATCTCTGATGACGTTCTCCAAGAAAGACTTCAAGACACCTCTGACTTCTTCGTAGATCAAAGCGGAAATACGCTTAACACCACCTCTTCTGGCCAATCTTCTGATAGCTGGCTTTGTGATACCTTGAATGTTGTCTCTCAAGATTTTTCTGTGACGCTTAGCGCCACCCTTTCCAAGACCTTTTCCACCTTTTCCTCTGCCGGACATATTGTAATATTTATTTGATAATGATAAGAAGAAAAATGGAGATGGGGTGGCGGACCAGGTGTTATTTATACGACAAATGATGTTTGCACCCACCAACCTTTGTACAGGACAACACCGTGTTGTGCTACAGTGTTGCGGGGCTGCAGGAACATCACGTCGCCAAAACACAAAGCCAAAATACAAGAGTCCTAGCAGGGTGTTTTGGCTGGTGTTTCTGTGTAGACGTGAGCGCGACGAGCGAGGCGGCACGCGTGCGAGGGCACCTGCGTGCTGGCGTAGAGCACAAAAGCGGTGTTAGTAAGGTGCTGAGGTTTTCGCATGCTAAACGTACATCACAGCACGCTCCAGGGATCACTTTTGGGGTGTGCGTCGCGCATCGTGTCGGTACCCGTGCTCTTCGCGTGCTCTTCCTTCGCAGGCAAAAGCCACGGTATGATGTCGCGCACACAAGACACGCGTGTGTATCTGTGATACTGCGCTTTTGGCGTGTGTGTCTCTGAGCTTGTGCCTGTGCTGGCGTGCACTTACACCGTGAATTTTGCAGTATCTTTGGCGCGACATTGCCGTGCTTGGATTTTCGTGGTATGGGAATAACGCTGGAAGATATGGCAGCATGCGTGACCACGGTCCGCGGTCCGCGACTGCAAAAAAAAAATAAACACTGGGATCTGCTGAGGGGCCGCAATTAGTGAGGGGCGCTCAGTCCCACTTTTCATATATAAGACGTGGGAATCCGCCTTCAACTTCAATATTTTTTTTTTATTATCTGTCATTCACATCTTCAATCATGGCTAGAACTAAACAAACAGCAAGAAAATCCACTGGTGGCAAGGCCCCAAGAAAGCAATTGGCCTCTAAGGCTGCTAGAAAGTCTGCTCCATCTACCGGTGGTGTCAAGAAGCCTCACAGATATAAGCCAGGTACTGTTGCCTTGAGAGAAATCAGAAGATTCCAAAAGTCTACTGATCTCTTGATCAGAAAGTTGCCTTTCCAAAGATTGGTCAGAGAAATTGCCCAAGACTTCAAGACCGACTTGAGATTCCAGTCGTCTGCTATTGGTGCTTTGCAAGAATCCGTTGAGGCTTACTTGGTCTCCTTGTTTGAGGACACCAACTTGTGTGCTATCCACGCCAAGAGAGTCACTATCCAAAAGAAGGACATCCAATTGGCTAGAAGATTGAGAGGTGAGAGATCTTAGAGAGATCCTTTGGTTATATCCGGTATTTTATGTAAATTAGTGTACAATACACATACGTGTTTGAGAAATAAAATAATAAAAAAAAAAAAAAAAGAAAAAAAAAGTAGTGTAAGTTTAAGCTTTCCCGGTTCCGGGTTCCCGCTCGCGAAACTTTCCACTTTATACATTTAGTTCCGCGACATTTGATACCGTCACTTGGAAACCTCCGTGGCTGCGAATTAACATCACAGTACGGGGATCGTGTTTTTGAAAAGCTCAACTTTTTCTTCCACTTCCCTATTTCCAATGATAATATGGCATACGTCCTTTTTACATTTAGACCATCTAAAAGGATCTGAACCATTTTACCACTGGAAAATGACCGCACGAAAGAAAAAAATGCCTTGTTTAGAAGTTGTTTCGCATTCTCGTCTTTCGGCGTCAACCCGTTATGCGCACTTTCAAACTGCTTAAGCACGCCTTGAAATACATAATAAACACCATAATGGGCAGAAGTGCAAAACACATGCTTGAAATAGAAGTTTGGTAGGAAGGTTTCCTCCAGCAAATATTGGCCATAGGTGGACTTCCGGGCCTTCACTCGACGCAGTTCGAAAATGAGAAAACATTTGTGGGTAACTACAACAGCATAAAACTGGGTGTTGATCACTGAAGAATATGTTTGTTTGGGTAGCAGAACCTGCCATGAAAGAAAAAGGACCACACTCTTCCTTGGCAGATCTTCTTCTTTCATTTTTTTTTTTTTTGCATTTTATTGCAACCCGTTCCCTGAAAACAAACTGATCATTGACATGTGGATTCCAATTCTTCTGAGGCCATAAACAAAAGCGTTGATAGAAACCCTGGTGTTTTAACAGACCTCAAAGTGAGAAAGAGAAACAGACCAGCTTTATAAGGCCCGTTGCGCTGTATGTTCAATACGTCGTGATTAATTTTGTGAACAATTGCTTGAAACATGGTCTTTCATGCCCCCTTCTCCCGATTACCCTCTCAAGAGTGGGGCATAAGAAAAGCTCGTATGCTATTACCCTTCAACTTCTCCCCATTGTACCCGGTGAGTTGAATTTCCAACTAGTGCAAGCATTTTACGGTTGTACACTGATTTTGCGCAGAATTATTTTGCTTACACCCATACCGCACTCACGCAAAATGGTTAAACCAGTCGATCGAAGAAATGATTAACCAGCGTTTTGCAAGGGTCCAGATGTTTAAGACAATAATGTTTCCTGATGCGGATAGGTAGAACACACCAGGTATTTGAAGTTCCCGATCAGCAAGTGTATCCTTGGGGCGAGGTGTACCAGCTTTATAAGGCCCGTTGCGCTGTATGTTCAATACGTCGTGATTAATTTTGTGAACAATTGCTTGAAACATGGTCTTTCATGCCCCCTTCCCCCGATTGCCCTCTCAAGAGTGGGGCTTATTAAAAGCTCGTATGCTATTGCCCTTCAACTTCTCTCCCTTGTACCCAGTGAGTTGAATTTCCAACTAGTGCAAGCATTTTACGGTTGTACATTGATTTTGCGCAGAATTATTTTGCTTACACCCATACCGCACTCACGCAAAATGGTTAAACCAGTCAAAGAAATTATTAGCCAGAGTTTTGCAAGGGTCCAGATGTTTAAGACAATAATGTTTTCTGATGCGGAAAGGTAGAACACACCAGGTATTTGAAGTTCCCGATCAGCAAGTGTATCCTTGGGGCGAGGTGTACGGGTGTCGGACTCGAGCTTCCACGCAGCAACCTTCTCCACATTTCGACGTGCCCAATTTGCAAGTCACACGGCTACACCAACTGACCAACCAAAAGTGAGTATATCCACGTTACCAATCCCGTTGATTTTTGGATTTTCTCCTAATTCTGCAATTTTAACAGAAATTGATAAAAGAATAAAAAAGAGATTCTAAACCACTGCATTGTTGCAAAATTTTAATCTTCTGAAGGTCTCCAGTCAAGTTCACCACCACCAAAAGTCTAGCCATGGAAGATATCCAGAACACAGCCACCAACTATGTGGATCTCGCGGGACAATCACCTCTTCCTCCTCTCTTGACTTCGGCTTCTCTCCTTTACGTTGGCCTCTCATCACCCCAGGCAATTGCTTCAAAAGTAGGCTCATCTGGAGGCTCGTCGCAGTTTCTGAAATCGGTCACCCTCACAAAACCCACAAGAAAAACGTGTCTCTTATTTAGTGCGGCTAATGCATTGGGTAGCTGGATCATATTTGATGGAGATGTCACTAACGGGTCCGGCTTTACCTTTGCCTGGTCTACCCTTTACCTTATTGTCAATGGACGTCCCTCCATGCGCAGCATGTTGCGCGGTCGCTTGAGTCCTTTGGCGCTTTCTGTGTTGGCATTAGGAAACGCAGGAATCTACGGGAAACAGTTTTTCTGGCCCTCGGCTACCCAGAAACTCTTGTAAGGTGAAATCTTCTTCATTTTGTTGCCAGAAATATCTCAAGTAATGTGATTGAAGTATTTTTGCCAGAACCATATATACTACACACTTTTTGTGAGTATCTCATTGTGAGCGGTATCTGAAAAGAGGGTTTCAATGACTCAACTTTATATTTCTAATGGAATTTCTATCAATTTTCAACCGCCTATGGATTCCTAGATCGATGTGTGCATCGATAAACCAGTGCATTCTACTTTTGGGACAATGCATCTACACAATCTGGTAAATTGGCTGCTTGTCACAAACTAGGGAACAATATTTGCCTTTCGTGTCAGTTTTTGGCGTTTTAAGGGGGCAAATTCTAACGGAAAATAATAGGCTTTAGTATGACCCGAACCCAAAACTTGAGCAACTTTCTCCCTATTATTGTCCCCAGGGCCTATAGGTGTACTTCTCCCAACACATGTTTTCGGTTATTCATTCGAATCAATTCAGAAACTCGTTTTCTAGAAGGAATTTGTGTGCAATTTATCAACTCTGTCCTGGGGCTTTTGGTTTCAATTTTCACAACTGCCTTATTTCTTACAAACACACAAACCGTCAAGTTTTCTTAAAGCAGGGTGTTGTAATTGTCACAATACAGAGGTACTTGACTTGCTGAGAAACTTAACCAGGCTCATGAAATTAGATTGAGTATTCTCTTCTATCCTGTTTTCAACAGTCGGGGTATTGGTCATTCAACACTATAGGATAATAATTACTTATTGTTCGATATATTATGTTCCAGACATCGAACAGTCAAAGAATGACTCACTCAGCGGAATCTTGCCGCTATACCTCGCAGAAGCTTTGGCTCTTGCCTAAATGGTTATTTTGAAGGTGAGGGTTTATACGAATTTTCAAGGCTCTGTTCCCTTGTCGCATCGAATAAAGGGGGTTGCGAAGAGATGAAAGAATCACTATTATAGGTTGGACTTCAAGCTATACGATTCTAGTTGCCACATCAATCAAATTGCAACATCAAGCAAATTGCCACATCAATCAAATTGCCACATCAATCAAATTGCATACTTTCAATAAAGTGTCTGTTGTTCCAACGCAGCGCTTCATTCACGAGTACTCAGGTGTCTGGGTATGTTGCAGAAATTGACTTTCTGTGCAATTATAATGGAGTTTGTGCACTCAAGATCCCACGAACAAACCGTTAGCTTGTTAAGTATTTGCAGTGGAAATGATGCTTTGTAAGATCTAATGGAAAGATATCATAGATGGTTGCAAGACTATTCAAGAAAAAAGAGTGTCTAAAAGACTTGTCCCATACGTCTTGATTATGAGCTTTTGCCTACAATCTTTTTCAAAATTGAAGACTATATGCTCTCACTTCAAGACATCAGGAATGACAAAAGTTCAACATCTCTTGAGGAGGTGCCCATTGATTTCCCATTGAATGACCGATCAAATGACTTAACATCAACAGTACCGTTTTGAGTAAGTTATCGTCAAACTTGAGCATACACCCCGTGAGTCGTGGAATGGCCAAACATTTTGAAGGCGCCATATTCTTACGCTTTTGTTATTACATGATTTACATCAGCTTTACTTGGTGATTGGTCCCACTTACCTATAGCACAAACATTGTTCTTTCAAGTACATTTCATTAAAAAAGGGCAAGGTTACATTGATATTTCTACATCTCCCAGGTAGCGAAACACCCACCAATAGAGCTTGTCAAGAAAAATCATGACTTTCTCCATATGTACGTGGTACCTCCTCTCTTGCCGATCCAGATACGTGAATCTTGCACTGAATTACAGCCAGGACATCGGTAGAAAACCGTTTTCTTCGGCATACTCAACTATGGCCGATTCTTCATAGAGCTCTATGAATTGCTGGTCCATGGGCCGTTCTTTGGGCGCGGCAAACTTCCGGTACTCGTCGAAAATGATGGTGAGTGACCAGCCCTGAAGCCTTCGTAGAACTCCCACCAAACAGCCAGTTCTGTGTTTTCCGCGGTTACAGTGGATCAAGATGGGCTGGTTGGCAGGATCAATGACGATTTTGATGGCTTTGGTTATGAGCTCGCTGCTGATCTTGACAAACGGCTCTTTATTTCCCGACATTCCGAGCTGGAAAAGCTTGATGCCCTCCTTTTCGAAAAACTCCTGTTGTGCTTGGGGGTACTCCTCTGGAATCAAACAGAGCACCGAAGTGAGTTTGAGTTTCTTCAAAAACCCAAAGTTTTGCGTCTGTGGGAACGACAGACGATAGATTTGGTGGATCACAGGAGCAAAGTTTTCGGGTGGGGTCAACGTTTCGCCCTCCTTGGCCAATTCTCTTGCAGAAAGCGACTCAGCCATGCTGGTACCATTATTGGCTTCTCCGTCGAATTTATCATCGAGATCCTCCTCGTATGTCATTTCGTCTTCTTCTGTAGTTGTACCTGTGCCATCCTCGATCTTGATACGGGTCAACCGCGATCGTAGCTGCTTAATACCGCCAGGAAGTGCGGGAGGTGTATGTGTTTCATTTGACTGGATATAGTTTTTGTTATCGTCGAACCTTTGGTCATTCTGGGGGTCATTAAACCTTATGTCATTCTGGGGGTCATTAAATCTTTGGTCATTCTGGGGGTCATTAAACGGTTGCTGTGACCGCGATAGATCCGGTTCTGAGGGGGCGGCAAAGTCTTCGTCCATCTGAAACGGGCTTTCTGAGAAGTCCGCCATGGCTCTATTGACCTTGATTATTGGGCTCTTACGACAAAACCGTTGTATCTAAGCACAGGAACCTCAAAAGAAGGTTGGGAAATATTTGGGGGTTTGTTTCGAGTTTGTTTCGAGTTTGTTTCGAGTTTGTTTCGAGTTTGTATCGGGTTTGTTTCAGGTTTGTTTCGGGTTTGTTTCGGATATGGATCAGAACCAAAAGCAAACTAAACGTCACTTTTATCGGATACAACTAAACACCGCCGTGTACTCTAACTATCACAGGTGTTATCCACACGTAGCCGAGTTTTTCCCACCACACAGGTTCACTCATACTTGGGTTCGGAGAAAAAGTGGGTAATCCGACTGGATGGGACCGCGCAATGTGCACACTAGCGATCGAGAATGTTTCCTGGATATAAGGATATCCGAACCAAAGGGTTTCATTTTAGAAAAAAAAAACAGTTGAGACTGAATCTGGTTCTCTCTTAATAGTTAAACGCTATTCTTCTATAGTCATGGCACTCGAAAGTTGATAAGTTCTTCTGTATTCTGTTCCAACTCAGCGGTCGTGCATGTGCCAATGTAGACTTGCTGTGCGCAATTGGATTTCCGTTGCATGCCCATAAGAAGTATTCAGTGTCTGTATGGATTGTATTTCTCAAAGGATTTACTGTTTACGTTAACGGATCTCCGTGTTAGTGGTTCACTGCTACCTTATTTCTCCGTGGCATCTTGCTATGTCTAATGAATGGATTAGTTCAGCCATCAGCATGAAAACCACTTTTTCGTCATCGTTATATCAGTCATCGTTATATTCATTCGTCGTCGTTAAAGGTTTCTTTGAAACCCGTTCTTTTCTACGCAAATGTTTTTCTACAACAACATACTGTCATATTTTGGTAGGCGAACCAAAAATTAAGAAGCCAACGCAGAGGTTGATAAATATCTAGTAAAGTTACAGTATGAAAAAGAGACGTTATTGTACCATAGTTCTAAAAAGCTTCACTCCAAAGAAATCAAGTGGCTCATATACTTCAAGAGAACGTTTAGCACATTAAAAAAACCTCGTTTTCAGAAGGAGATATTGAAACCCCCTCCCCCCGGGAGACCATCACCCAACCGTATCTCATTTCTTAACTTCTCCGACACAGACGTATTCTCGTCCAATCATGCTGCGGTACTTCCAAGGCAAACTCGAGGAATCCTCTTATGTAAATGTGGTTTTCTCGATCGAAGGTTTCAAACGAAAACGTCGGGATCTCGTTAAATTGTCTTTTGCTTATTACTATCTTTCAACATAAATTTCTCAACAACGTGCCAAATTATGCGTTTGAGCCATCGAAAGCTTGGCAGTTTCTTTGAAAACGAAAACTTAAATAATTCATCTGACACACTTATTACAGTCATCTCGATCAAAATCAATATAGCACTTTCCCAGTAATTTAATGTTCACATTTTGCTCTTATATTTTTGACTTGTTTTCCTTCTTACTATAACACTTGCAAGTGTCATTAGCAAAAGGATCCAAAGGTCCACAAATGAAAAAAAAAAAGCCCTTTTTTTGTTTTTATCGGGCATTACCTCATAATTTAGTCTGTTCAAGATCCTTTTGGGACAATATTGATTTCGATTACAAATTCGTATATATTATATGACTTACTACTGTAGTTCCCGTTTGAAATCGAATAGTATGCTACAGCATCGACCAGAAAGTCGTGTGATCTTCTTTCCAGTAATCATGAACCCAAGTTTAACCACTCATATGTCATATCATACACATTTTTTAGTTACATGTACTATTATAAAAATAAAGGTAGGTTTCTTAAGCTTTATAGTTATGCCAAGCATGTTCCCACTCTGGGTTCAATACCCAATCAAACCAAAGACGAAACAAATACATACACCTAGTGTTCATAAGACTGTTCTTGTTCAACCTCACGGAGGATTTTCTCGATAGAATCCACATCCCCATGCATGCCAGCTGCTTCGGAAATAGACTCGGCCAACGTGCCCCTCTCGTAGTCCGACACTGGAGAACCAGTTTTCAGAACCTTGTAAAACGATGCTAAAGTTCTTTCTGAAGACTCGTTAGTGCTTGAACGACTGAAGACAATGTTTTGAGAAGAGCAAGGGGTAGAGGCATTATTGGAAGCGGTGGCCCAGAGCGAACTGAGTGGCAAGTTGCACACAATAATGATGACACTCAAGTTCAAATAAACGGAGGATTGCGATATTGGGGTGTATGAATAAATCACCATTATTGATGGAATAATGCATGTTTGGGTGGACATAATTAGCAAAATATGCATGGCATCAAACTGCTTCAACCCCAAGACTCTCCTTGTCCTAACTGCGAAGACCAATTTCCCAATCAAAAGAAAACACGTGTAGTTGATTGACACTGAAAACATTATGAATGGAAAGTTGTTTTCCCAGTTTGTGAACAGGCCGTATCCACCAGTCATTTCGGCCTTGACCCGCTTCAAATTATGTGTGATACTGATCACATACAACACCACCACCACTATGGCAAGGGCGGCGGAAATAATCGGGAAAACCAACACGGGTGAGCGGGCTTTTGACGACTTAAAGATCACATAAATCTGGTATACGAGTATACATTCGATGCACGCAATCAACAACACATAAAACGTATTGACGGTAATGGTAAGGTAGAAGCTTTCCCATTGGTCATAGAACACGCCGGTATAGATATATGATAACGAATTGAATGGACCAAGAAGGTATCCCAAATATAGGCCTGAACGAATAATAAGGAGAAACAAGGATATCTGGTGTAAAATGAACATGGGGGTTCTTTTGTTGATGACGACGAACCAAGACACAAAAATGAGCAAAGACGCAGCACCAATGGCCAATCCTTGTGCAAGGCCCAACCGGATACTGTCGTGGAGAGAAGCATCTAGTTGAGCAAAAGTTATTGAGAATATGGTGTCTGCCACTGTGTAATTGAGGGCCACATCGGCGGGGTTGATATCAGAGTACATTTGCGGGGCTAGGATAGTTTACAAGTCATTTCTACTAGAGAGAAAAAGTGGCGGGGGCTTTTATATATCAAGACATATGCCTGGGTGCAAAAAGTGCGAGAGAGACGTTTAAAACACCTTCCGTTTTTGGAGGTGGCAATGGGTATCTGTGTTGATGTCGCAGACGCACAGAGTGAGTGCATGATAAAAACTACTCAAAATGCACTAGTATTGGCGATGTGCATAGACTTTTCTGCACTTGTGGCAGACGTGCATTTTGAGTTGATTTTCCGGCTTAGATAAGAGTAATCCTGGTGGTCCATTTCCTGGACCTGAAAGCTGGGGCTGGTCCTTGGGTGTTGCGCCATCGCTCAGCAATACAGCTTTCGTATCATGAGCACAGACGGCCAAGCAATACGAAGAAGTTATTTCAAAAACTATCAGGAAAGACTTTTCAAAAAGACAATTTCTGATTAAGAAAAACTTAAACAGAACTTGGGTTTCTGACTCTCGGATATGCGCGTAATTTGAGTCCCTGCTATGTCGCTGAGATGAGCCAAGAGTGTCTCGTGACTGTTTCAAGGCGAATCGCGTGCATCTCAAAAGGGGGGCCAAGAATACCAGTAGTGTACGTTGAAATGGAAGGCCAAGGATATTTCATGGAACATCCAAGCTAGCTTTGTATTTGGTGCCTAGCTGCTGCCTTTCGTACTACCGTAACCCAATGTAAGCCCCATAAAAGCCAGATATATAAGGATTATGAGGACTTCCAATGACCAGAGGGAGACAGGCCAAGACCAACGTGCTTGGTAATTCCGTTTCTTTTTCTGAGCTTCTCGCGCACGGAGTATCCTCACTTGATGAATTCTTTCCCTCACTCTATGGTAGGAAATACGCTTTTTTAATACACGACAGATTCCGGAACACCCTACTTTATTCTGGCATCGTACATGTCTACTTGGAATCCACTTGGAAAAAGTACAAACTTGGGTCATAACTCCTCTTTCCCCGTCTCCTTGATACTCTTAGGTTCTTCTTTTCCTTGTTTAAAATCATCTTGGCCGTATTTCACACAAAACACACGCGCAAGTATAAACAAGGCAATATCCCTCATCGAGTCAGGCCCATGTTCCACATACTTGTATGCTTCGTAAAAGCCAAATACTGTTGCTAATCTGAGATTCTGGGACTTCCCGATGGAAAATAGGTTGAGACACGACGGGTGTCGCTGGGTCGCGGACAGAGTTTTTCCCAAGGAAAAAGACATGGAAAGCGCTTTTGGCCCCCCAATCGAAAGAACAAGGAGTATTTAGAACCAAATACATTATTCCGGTGGATTACGTTATTATTGAAGATAACAGAAC
>JAJMHT010000020.1:0-61912 GCA_030583145.1 Metschnikowia vanudenii | reverse complement strand
GATTAGAAGTCAAATTACTGTTACCACCATTACAAGATGGCATCCCGGAAAACATCAACCAGATGATGGAAATCATCAAAGCCAGTCTTACCCGTGAACAATTAAAGGATATCCTGAAAAGATTAGCTGATACAGATTAGCTGATACCGCGTGCTAGGGATAATGAACTCCAAAAAGTTTTAAGAAGGAAGCCGCCGAGTTGACAGCGATGTATTTCAGAAAAGTGGTCAAATTGGAAGCTAGCTCAGCATACAAATGAATGGAAGTCTTATTGAAAACATTCTCAAAATTCGAATTCTCCAGAGAAATTTTAACTACCAAGGACTATGATAACGCAGATTTCTCTAAATGCAACTTTCAATGGAGTTCGATTCAAGCAAGAGGACGTCACAATGTGCAAGTAATGGCCAAGAATTTAGAATCCGCTATTAAGAAATACTTAACATTCAAAGATTTGATTGAATGTATCAGCAGCAGCGAAATCACCACTGTGATAGATGTATGGATGAAGGCCAATAGATTTGCAGAGGATGCGTTACAACAATTATAATCTTCCAAGTCACGCATTTCAAGCCTATGATAACTTGATGGAATCAAAATAAGATGCTACATTCATCGTTTTCTTAGAGGGCTTAGGATATGCAACTTACATGAAATTGGATGCAATTTGGAAGAACCGCGATAACAACCTCCTTCTTGAATGAAATTACTAAAATCCAACTGAATTATCGCGAAAACCCTCACATCATAAAAGGAGGAAAAACGGTTAACGAACACTTAAATACCAGCAGTCACTGGAATAATGCAGTAAAGAGGTACGCAACGACAACTGAAATGGACTTGTCTCGACAAAGGAATAAAAACCAATGAGATCGGGAGTGAATCCTAAGGACCACACTACCCAAATTACAAGGAAAGGAACTACACCCCGAACTTTAGATCTATCCTAAAGGAAAATGAGGCGAAAAGACAAGATAACAAAAACACTATTCCAAATATGCCTTGAAAGGGAGATCACTTAGTGGACAA
This sequence comes from Metschnikowia vanudenii, assembly GCA_030583145.1. Lineage (NCBI taxonomy): Eukaryota > Fungi > Ascomycota > Pichiomycetes > Serinales > Metschnikowiaceae > Metschnikowia > Metschnikowia vanudenii. Next base: position 60,883 of record JAJMHT010000020.1, on the reverse strand, counting down.
GGGATCTCCATAACCTTGGAGAACGCATGATACTCGCCAGACCTTGGATAAAATATAATATCTACCTGGAAACCCAACTCGCTGCTGCAGGATTTAACATATCACACAACACAAAGGAACTATAAATAACCACCGAAGAAGGAAATAAGTACAAAATTGCCCTGACACCAGGTGACAACCATTTTTGGGGAACAGTTGGTTTAATTCCCCGGAAGTTGGTAGATGAACACGACCTAGGCTCTTTATTACAATTAGGAAGCTCAAGATGGTTGAAAGGCCAAGAATACGATTGCACACATAAAGATGAAAGATTTTCCACATGATTTCGGTCCCAGATCATTGATATTCTACTACATTGGGTGTAACCAAGCATGGCTAAAAGCGAGACCTTAAGGAAATCGACATATTGGATTGCAAGGAAACGCCCGACGAGAGGGAATTGCTTAAACAATGTTCGTGTGCAGTAAGGTAAACCTAAGGGAAAAACCCCATATCAAAACACACGTGAAGGCAACTCGCAGACACAAAAGGGTACACTCGGATACAATTGGACCTTTTATAGGAAGCAAAGGGAGACAATAGTACGTGACTCCAGTCACCGACGAAATGTCACGCTACATGGAAATCATTACCACTGACAACAAAAGCTTCAAAGACAAGGTGCTAAACAAGCTAAGAGTGTGGGATAGAAGGTTCCCATACACACCAATTAACGCATTTAGGTCTGATAATACTTCCGAGATGCCAACAGCTGAAGAATTAGAGGAGATTGGCATAGAGAAAGACCCAATATGTTCATATTCAGCACAACAAAATGGAATTGCAGAAGCTATGAACAAAATATTCATCAACAACGTGAGAAAGATCACTAGTCACCTCGAAGGCCAAAATTATTTTCCACTTCTTCCATTCATCTTTGAGTTTGCCTGCTATATGAATAACCACATTAAACCACGAAAAGGTGACACAGTCCCATACATCGCATACTAGAAGGATGAAGTAGAAAGCGTTGAACCACATGTTGGATACGAGAATTTCCGAAGATTTGGATGTGACGTTATAGTGAAACTAAGCTGTGCCCAAGAAGCTAAGGCAGCAGGTGTTGATTACCATAAACTTTCGAACACCGTGAAAGGGAGTTATTTGCGTCACCACGGGACAGCAGGATACAAGGTGCTAGTAAATTTTAATGTCATCACCACGAAAGATGTGAAGTTCATCGAAAGTTTGACATTGGAGCACTTAGAGGAATATTTCAAGAAAATGAAAACCATGGGCGCAGAAGAATTTCACCATGAACAAAACCTAGAAGAACAAATGGAACTGACGAGGAACATAAGAGCACATTTGAAAAGAAACGAACAGACAGAAGAAGAGCAAGAAAACCTCGAGGAACAAAATGGGAGCGCGGAACAAAATGGGAGTGCGGACAGAAACGGGTATATGGTGCAGAGTGGAGTGTGTGACACATTTCGGCGGGAACCACATCACGAAACTCACGAGTCCGGAGATATCGCTGACTGCCTAGCAGATACTGGCCTTGTGATCCTAGAAGCTTCAGGGGCCGGGACGAGTTCTATCCAGGGCGATATCTCTAACTCGACAAAATCCTCTCCAATTGGCGTCCAAAGTCCGGACAATGGAGGAGAAGGTAAGTCTCAGGAAAACGAAGAAGAAGATAGAGGTACCAATCACAAATCTAACCGGGCGTCAGGCTTGGATGCACTGGAGGATGAATATGGTCTGATTGGGTTCCAGCACCAACTGACTGAGGAAGTACTATCGGAACTTCGGGCCCGCTCGGATAATCACGAGGGCATTGGCAACCGGGACAAACCTCTATCTAGGGAAGGTGGAATCGTCAGAGAAGGTGTACCTTATTTCGAATCCACGCGAGGGAAAACACCCCTAGATGAGGAAGCCATTGAGTGCAATAAACCGCTAAGTACACCAGAGCCAATCCAGGAACCCGGGAAACCGCTGGAAAAAAAAAAAAAAAAAAACTACAACTCCAATTTCGGAGAAGAAACAAACGGCTCTACTTCCGGAGATGAAACAGACGGCTCTACTTCCGGAGATGAAATAGACGGCTCTACTTCCGGAGATGAAACAAACGGCTCTATTTCTGGAGATGAAAATATAAACAAAAGAAAGTTTACCCCCTTCGGAAGGGAAACACAAATACCATTGAGATATCAGAAAGACTATGTGATAGAAATCAACGAAATCAAGAAGATAAACAACATTCGGATGAAAAAAATCAAATGATACCGCTTGGAAGAAGGCGGAAGAGGACGAAATCACAAAATTCAGAGAAATGGAAGTTTTCGAGGAAGTACTCACACCTCCAGGGACCATTTTGATACCAATGTTATTTGTCTACACGTACAAAGAAGACGATTTGAAGGGAGACGTGTACAAAGCGAGAGCAGTGGTCCAAGGCTGCAGACAACAAGAAGGAATTCACTACAATAAATATCGGGTTCTGTCCCCAGTGGTAGATCTACTGTCGATCCGGATACTTACACTGATAGCCACAGAAGGAAACTACCCAATCCATCATTTGGATATTAAACTGGCATACCTAAACGCGTCACTACCCAAGGGAGAAGAGATCTACGTGAAGCCACCACGGGGATATAACACCAAGGAAGGATACTGCTGGAAACTAAAGAAATCAGTATATGGAATGAAACAATCGGGATACGAATGGTATAATTGCCTAGCCGCACGACTCAAAGAGATTGGACTAAAGCCGCTCGATCTGCAGGAAACGATATTCAGGAAAACTAACAATCGCTGTGTACGTGGACGATTTATTCCTAGTTGGGGAAAATGAAAAGACGCTAAGGGAATTCAAGATAGATCTAGAGGCATTGTTTGATCTAAAATACGTTGGTCCGGCAACTGAATACCTTGGAATCGAATACACCCGAACAGATACGGGATATTCAATGTCACAGTTAAAATTCTTAAGATCACTAGTGGAGGAATTCGGAAACTACCATATAATACCCAGAGGGGCCCCGATAAAGGTCGCACACGAAGGTTACGGATCCAGTAACAACCCAAAAGAAGACGCATTCTATGAGACACCAAAGGACGAATCAAGGATACTACTGGGAAAGATGAAGACGAAATATGAATCAGGTGTTGGAAGTATAAACTGGGCAGCAAACAACACCAGACCAGATTTAGCATTTGCGGCAAATGCGTTGGCCAGCAAGTCTTCAAACCCGACACAGAAAGATTTTGAAAAACTAATCCACTGCATTGGATACATCAGTCGGACTTTAGACCAGAAGCTCATATATTGTCGAAAGCGGACTCAGAGACCTGAGAATAACCACACAGAAGGAACCTACACAGTGGAAACTTTCTCTGACGCATCATATGCTCCGGAAGCTGACGTAAAGCTGATATCGGGAATGGCCATGTACATCAATCGAAACCTAGTACAATGGATGAGCAAGAAACAAAAGAATATTACTAAGAGCACTGCTGCAGCTGAGTTAGTTGCACTTGCTACTGCTGAAGATAGGACTATTAACGTGACTGAGTTTATGAATGAACTCGAAGCTGAGAAAAGGGAAACAAAACTATATGAGGACAATCAAGCCGTGATTGCTGCGTGTAAAAATACCAAAAACCATACCCGAAAGTCCGTGGACATTGGAATGAAGAAAATAAGGGAGAGGCTCGCTGAAGGAACACACTCTTTGGAATATGTGAACTCCATAATGAACGTCGCGGATATGTTCACGAAAGCCCTTCCTGCAGGTGCATACCGTGCTATGGTCAGAAAATTATTCATGGAAGAACCGGAATTAGCAGACTCTGTAACCCTTAAGAAATTACTTGAAGATACATTCACAAGGGAGACAGAGTAAGGGAGTGTTGCTAATCTGAGATTCTGGGACTTCCCGATGGAAAATAGGTTGAGACACGACGGGTGTCGCTGGGTCGCGGACAGAGTTTTTCCCAAGGAAAAAGACATGGAAAGCGCTTTTGGCCCCCCAATCGAAAGAACAAGGAGTATTTAGAACCAAATACATTATTCCGGTGGATTACGTTATTATTGAAGATAACAGAACCACCTCCCAAAACTATTATACTCCGTATTGCCTGTGCACGTATCAGCGCATCTAACTGATTGTTTCGTTTTCTCAACAAATACATCACCTTTAATGAATTTTCTCGTACAATGCCCTCTAATAAAACGAAAAGATACCATCCAAATCCCTTTCTCTTAAGAGTAATTCAAGCCTGGCGACGAGACATATGCACATACAGGCCCACCCGCTTACAAAGATCTTGCCATGTGGGCCCGGGGCCGACGGGCAACACCATATCTAACGTTTCTCGCGCAGTATCTTTATAACGGGGTACAGCTTCACGTAGCCAGAGTAAATGGTCTGTAGTACGTATAGTCTTCGGTAATTGTCTCGAACTTTTCCTTTTTATCTTAATTTTTATCTCCATATATATATTCATTTTTATTTTGTTTATTTGCCTTTTTGTAGTTTGAAACATCTCAGAAAAAGCATGGTCGGCAACTTACTGTGAAAACACTGTTCCAATCCACCCAAAATTAGCCATCTGAGCCACATAATTCTTCAAGCACAGCCTATTGGAGACAAACATAAAGAAAACCCCCCGAAACCAAACACCGAAAGGTGTTTGAATTTGTGAATTTTCTGTCGTCCTCTCCCACTCTCTTGTGGAATATCATTACTATGGTGATCATTTCTTTTTAGCAGGCTCGTGCATGTAGCAACCAACCCCAGTCACTCTTCTAGGCTCTTATGTAGTAAAGATCCTCTTTTGACCACCTTTTCTAGCACAATTGAAGAACTTCTCTTCGGAAATCCCCCGAGACCCCACCACCAAAAAGATATTCCTTACTCCTTGAGTTTACCCATGGCGTCATCTTCAAAAAAACATGCCACTATCGTTATAAGCATGATTACTATAGCGGGTAAATACTGCAGGCCCAGGCCTCGGCAACCGTGCGAGCCCCCACTGTCTCGCCTCACCCAGCCACCAGTCCACGAGCAATTTCCACGTAAACCAGACCAGAAACACACTAAGGAAAAAAAAAAAAAAACTAAACACGCGCAGAACAAGCGCTTATCTGGCTTTAAAACGTTTCCTATACCCTTGAATGAAAGGACACGTAACCCGCGAGAAAAAACACCCCTCAAAAAACAACGAAAAAACTACATCATCCCCCTCCCTCCTCAAAGATTTGGCCGGTGATGTCGGACCAAAATGATATCTCTATGTTGGACGTGTCCAATGCTCTCGACAGCATCTCCACGGAAAGCAACTCCCAGATGCCAATGCGGCGCAAGTCCACGCTTATTCTAACTGACGAGCCGGATGGTGACAAGATGCACGTTGAACAAGCGGCGGACCAACCTTTGTCCCACGCGGACCAAAATACGTCCCGGGCCTCACGGGCGGACCCGGCCCCGCGCCCGAACGAACCTGCCCCCACCAAGGCTCCCGAGCAACGCCAGACGGATCAAGTACCAGAATCAGAGATCAATGTTCCTGTGGATATCACATGGGTGCAAGGCGGTGACAAAGTCTACGTGACCGGATCATTTACCGGATGGCGTAAGATGATTGGCTTACAGAAACAGGCAGACGACTCACATCTCGTGACCCTCGGGTTGCCTGTGGGAACACACCGCTTCAGGTTTGTTATTGATAACGAGTTGCGCTTCTCGGACTTCTTGCCCACGGCCACGGACCAGATGGGAAACTTTGTCAACTACGTGGAAGTCACGCCCGAGCACGTGCAGATGCACTTGCGTCAACAACAGCAACAGCAAGAACAGGAACGCGAACAAGAGGAGCGTAAGAAGACCCAGCGGCAAGGCCTGACCTTAGGGACCACGCGTGGGCGTTCATTCAGTAGCCGCCCCCGCTCGGACTCGATGTTTGGGCTTGTCAATGATGAAGATGATATGGGCGATGGGTACCTGCGGTACTACGACGAGGACGGTGATCCTATTGAAGACGACCGGTCTTTAAACTACATCAATGAAATCCCCCCGATTTTCGTTGAACCAAAAGTGATGGAGCAATACTACCTTGCCATAGACGAACAAGCCAAGGCCCAGAATGGACCACAGCAAGCATGGCTCCACCCGCCGCAGTTGCCACCACAGCTAGATAACGTGATTTTGAACAACTTCAACTCCATGGACAAACACAACAACTCGGGCGCTTTGCCGATCCCCAACCACGTGGTTCTCAACCACTTGGCTACCACTAGCATCAAGCACAATACCTTGGCCGTGGCTTCCGTGGTGCGTTACAAGCGGAAGTACGTTACCCAGGTTTTGTATGCGCCCTTGCAGCAATAGGTGTTCTCGCAGTGTGGGAACATCTTCATCAAGCATTTAAATCTTCATCATCATCCCGCTTATTGGCGCCGTTAGCCACGCCACGCTGGAGTGGAATGAACGCATTCGTCAGTAACCTCGACATCCTGGCTTTGCCAAAATGGCAGGTCACGATGCGTCCTATTTCGGAAATGAACAACGAGACCTGATTGCCGCTTTTTAAGGGGCAGAAGGTGACTCTTCTTGTTCTCATCTTCGCTTGCTTTCCTTGTTGCTTCATAGAACCAATTACCTGACAAACACGTTTTTTTTTTATATATAGAAGGAATATCCAGTGCAGAAACAAATGCTTCTGTAAGGAGCCACTGGCTAGTAGTCCTGTGTGGTATGTTTCTGGACTTTTATTGTTGTTTCTGTTCCATGAAAGGATGGGGGTGGTCAGAAACATGTTCAAAGAGAGAAGTACAGGAAGTAGGTCTGTTTCGGGTTATTTTCTGTCATAATAGATTGAGTTTCCAATGGCGGATTAATCCTTGTCACTCATAAAACAATCACCGTTTATATTAGGGCAATAGCAATACAACAACTGTACCTATATAGGTAAATGATGCCTTTTCATTGGTGTTGCTTCACACACGACGTTCCTAACAGAAAAACTAGTGACAGTGGTAAAAGAAGAACATTCTCGAAACAAGATTTTTCTGTTGCGCTTGATTCTGAAAGAGAGGATTGATCCCAGCTGAGTATTTTTTTTTTCTCAATCAACAAGGAAACGTTAAATTGATATGTACACTAAATAGAGAATCTTCTATACTGGTCTAAGGTGTGTTATTCTTCTACTTGGGTCTTTTTGGTGCTCAGAACAAACCAGGTTGATAAATTCCTCCATGAAGCAAACTGAATCATTGCAGTTTGAGCCAAATTCAAGCATGATGAACAAGAACTATTCCAAGTTAACCCGAAAGCTTATTTCGTAGAAAATTAAACACTTACTCCAGTAAAAAGTGGCACCACTGGCACCATATAATACAAATATCGTCGATGTTGTTCATTCACCAGAGTGGGATCTCAAGTGACAATAGAACCTCATTGAATAGTTAGAACAGATCGGTGGCAAGAAACGTTTCCACCTCTCTGGAGCTCCTCTCCAAATGGACCAGTTATTCATGGCTAATTTAATAAACGCTTCGCTAAGTTACGAAAGGGAAGTGGAAAGTATTTACACGAAACGAACAGAATATGCGGTATCTAAAAGGAAGTGAGCTGACGTCATTAGGAAAACTTGAATTCACCCGTTTTTATATTCACCCACAACTGCGAAAGTCTAGCTATTCCAGAGAAATATCACCCATTCCATACTTAAAAAATTTCAGTGTGTATCGGCCGTCATGTGGTAATTTGCCAAAATTAATACATCATATGTACACCTTACTGCGCCGTCCGATTTCTTCTGCCTACCCCGGAAATTTTGGACATGACACAGCTCCAGACTTGCATTTCAGTGATATCAAAGCAAAATCCACTCATAAACTATGGTTTTTTTCTTATTTTTTTTTTTCTATCTCATTTAATCGTCCACTCAAAGTTCAGGATTAATCCTGCTGTTATCTCATGGTTATGTGTTCATGCGAATATATAAGCCTCGGTCCATTTTAAGTTGTGCCACGCGTGCACCGGCCACTTATGTATCCCGAATAGGAAATTCTCCCTTTCACGGTTAAAAATATACTTTATCCAATCAGAGTAGCTGGTTTGTATTAGACTTGTAAGCCCCTAGAGCTGAAAATATCGAAAAAATCCAGGTAAACAGGGTCTTTCTTTTTTTCTTCATTTATTTTTTTTGTTTTCTGGTAATTTTTATCTTGCAGTTTTGAATATTATTCCTGTGCTTAATTTGTCAAATTCCGTGCAAAACACACCCGAATATTAAATTGTTCGGACGAGAATATTTTTGCCCCAAAAAATTGCTCCAAAAATATAGGAAGGGCTTCTGTCAATTCCAAAAGCTTTAAACTCATACGGTGCTTTCCCTTTTTCTTTTCATCACTGCGTTTCTACTGCTGTGTTTCCACTGCACCCCACCTTCGCCCCCACCTTTTTCCCCCACCACTACTGTTTTCACCCCCCACAAGCACCTCGTGTGCCCCCACGCACCAATTCTAGACTCGAATACACCAGTTGAACCATGACCTTGGCTACATTTCTCCATGACAACTTCATCCCACATATCCCGAGAACGGAAAAATCCTCTGCAGATACGTTTGAACCCGGTAATGGGGACCTAGACGCAAAAAGCCAGACCTCAGTCGTGTCTCTTGAATCCGCCTCCACGCGAGAAAGCTCAAACCATCTCCAACGCAGCCTACGAGGCAGACATGTACAACTCTTGGGAATCGGCGCCACAATTGGCTCTGCGTTGTTTGTTGCAATCGGCAAAGGCCTACAGTATGGCCCACTTAACCTCCTCTTGGGGTTTTCTGTATGGTCGATTCCTATTCTTCTCGTAACAGTATCCACCGCAGAAATGGTGACGTATTTGCCCATAACATCACCTTTTGTGCGCTTGGCAGGCCGCTGCTGTGATAATGCTTTGGAGGTGATGACTGCGTGGAATTTCTGGTTCTTGTGCTGTGCACAGATTCCCTTTGAGGTGGTCACCGTCAACTCCATCATACATTTCTGGAGAGACGACTACTCCCCAGCTATTCCGTTGGCCGTGCAAGTAGTGTTATACTTCCTCATCAATATCTTTGGCGTAGCTATCTATGGCGAGGTGGAGTTCTGGCTTAGTTTGGGAAAGGTGATGTTAGCCTCGGGACTCATTCTTTTTACTTTAGTAACCATGGTTGGCGGAAACCCGCAACATGATGCGTTTGGCTTTCGGTATTGGAAAGACCCCGGTCCAATGTTTGTGGCATACCATTCTGGGGCTCTCGGAAGGTTCCAGGGTTTTCTTTCTTGTCTCATCCGTGCAACATTTACCTTTGCAGGGCCCGAGTATATCTCGTTGGTTGCCAGTGAAACCATCAACCCAAGAAAAACACTTCCTTCCGCATACAAACAAGTTTTCATTCGCTTGAGTTTGTTCTTTCTTGGTGGAGCGCTTTGCGTCGGTATTCTCGTTCCCTATAATGATCCTCTCCTTTTAAAAACCTTAGGAACGACGGCCCCAGGAGCAGGTGGCTCGCCGTACGTGATTGCCATGCAAAACATGGGAATCAAGGTGTTGCCCGATATAGTGAACGTTCTCTTGGTCACGGCAGCGTTCTCCGCAGGAAACTCATACACGTATTGCTCATCCCGTACTTTATATGGGTTTGCCCTTGACGGATATGCACCCAAATTACTCACCGCAACAACTAAGACCGGCATCCCAATGTACTGTGTCATGATTTCGTTGTGCTGGTCGCTCATATCATTTTTGCAGTTGGGTGAAGGTTCCGCGGTCGTGCTTAACTGGATCATCAATCTCATCACATCCTGCCAACTAATCAATTTCACCATCTTGTGTTTTATTTATTTTTTCTTCTATAGGGCATTGAAAGCCCAGGGAGTTGACCGCCTGACGCTACCATTTGCAGGCTGGTACCAACCGTGGCTCGCAATCATTGGCGGGCTGCTCACATTCATCATGATCTTCGTAGGAACCTACGAGACCTTTCTCCCGGGACAATGGAGTGTTTCAGCGTTTCTTTTCTCGTACTTGATGATCTTCGTCGACATTGGGATTTTCCTTGTCTACAAAGTCACCTTCTGCTCCAAGTGGAAATCTCCAGAAGAGGTGGACTTGGTCACGGGGTTGAGGGAAGTCGAGCAGCACGAAGAGATGTATTATGCACAATTGGCTGCCAAAAATAAACTCAACTCTGAAGGCCAAGTCAAGAGAAGTTTCCTTGAGCGGGTTTGTATTGTTCTTTTCGGTAGCGAAATGACATAGACCACGAAAATGACTGCACCACGACCACATTTTAAAGTCCCATCTTTACCGCTTTTACACTTTCATTATTGTTTTAATGAGGATAAAGGAAGGATTTTGGGACTCAAAATCAAAAACCAAAATCTCTGAAGGAAAAAGCTTCTTCGAACTCAGACATGGTTTCATTGTCTGCGAGTTAAAGACTGTCAAGACGTAAAAGGCCTAAGAAACCTTAATATCTTAATAAATTCCAAAGACTCAATTAAGATGGCTCATACCTTCATGAGTATCTAAAAACTTAAAAGTACCCAAAGTAAATCCCATGTTTGGGGTTTTTCAAATTCCTAAACGAGGGGGAACAAGACCGTGATTTCGCATTAGTGGTTAAGTTCAAATGAACCTGATCAGGTTAGCAAAAGAACAGTCATAGGCGAGAATAAGAATAGGCAATTAAATGGGACAGACGTGTCGCCCATTATCAAAAATAAAAATATCAGACATAGCCCATCAAGGGGTAACCATTGACGACTCTCCTAATGTTTTTGTCAAAGGGGCACTTCAATATAGGAAATAAGGCCCTACTGGTTTGGTGCCGCGCGCGACTCCCAGCAGCATCCTGTAGCTTTGTACCGCGCAGTCGAAGGCATCAACCTGAGTCCTATTCCTTCCTTCTTTCACTGAGCGGTCTTGATTTATTAATCTGATCCAGGGAGTGAACCGCTAGCCATATATCTAGAAAGACAAAATCAAAATCAAAATCAAATAAATACAAAAACAAAAACAAAAACAATAGCGCTGTGCCAAAATCCTGCGAAAGCATTGGGCTGGCTGTTGCGCGGGCGCTAGTCCATTACACGGCACTCGCTCCCACCTGACTTTAGGGACCAACCCGCACCCTGGCGAAGGGCTTCCTTGCAGGCACCCAGTAGTTGCGAATTGGTCTGGGCGGGGCGTGCTGACAGCTCCGCACCGAAAAGCGCTCGGCGCCAATAAAAGGGTAACTCAAAGCGGGAGTCCAAACCAAAGAACGGAAAAAAACTGGCCCAAAAGCAAGAGCCGTAAAAAAAAATTGAGAGGAAAACAACGGCGGGAGCCTTGCTATTTATCCTCCCTTTTATCCTCCCTGATCCCTGATTCCATGCATGACACAAACATTACCATTCCCAACTGGGGCGTGCTGCAAAAACATGAAAAGAAAACGATACTGAACGTCGCCCGTTTTTGCGGCCTCTTGGTGCACGCGTTTTCACATTACAAATGCTTGCCCCATTTGTTCGAGAACACTTTCTCAGCGCTTGGCCGATCCTCTATATGGGATCTCAGTATCGAAAATTGAGGACTCCCGAAAAAAATCAAGAATCTGGACTACCCTGAAAAAACCACACCCTTCCAATTATTCCGTTTACTCCATTTACTCCAATTATTCCCAAAAGAACAGGGACTCTGTATCATTTGAGTCGTTATCTTCTCAGAAGCATTCAAAAGTAAAACCGATCGAAGATTTTTGAGGGAGAAAAAAAGTAGCATTCCCTAACGCCAAAAGATCAAAAAAAATTGAGGATCGAAAAATTAACTGCGGTCTTTTTTCCCAAGCCACCTGGGCGTCTTAATTCGTCCACGCATTTTCCTTGACTGCTCCATTCACGTGAGAAGTGCCCATTCCAAATCCACTCCATACAGTGGCTTCGAATTTACCCGCTGGCGTCTTTGTCGTACTGTCACACGTTTTCCGGGCTTATCTTTTTGTTGGAACCTCGTGAGAAACCCCCAGGAAGCTTTCCATATTCTATCGTCTGGAACCGCAACTCGGAAGCACATGTTGTCGGAATTTCTTAGGTATTGAAGAGTTTGACCAGATACGAGAAGTTCACTTCCCATCAACCAATAAAAAAAAAAAAGAGAATCGCTCGCCCAACACAAGCTTTCAAATAATCCCAAAATTAGCGTTTTCTATAGAAATGTGGTTTCCTTTGACGAAAATGGATACATTACCAGGTGCTCTACTACTAAATCTCGCAGAGCGAAAGGTGAGTGACCAGCTGATGGCATTCACTGACCACGAGAATTTCACCCTCAAGGCAGTTGCTGTGGCTTCATCTTTTGTCTCCATCAATTTTTGCCTTGTGGCCATCTACATGTTTTTGGGAATCGACCCGAAAAGATTGGTTTTCCGCCATCAGTTGATTGCGTTTTTGATTTTCTACGACTTGTTGAAAGCAGTCATTCTTCTACTTTTTCCTGCTAGAGTTATGGTTAACACTTCGTCTTATGCAAGTGATCGGTTCTGCCAGGTTGTGGGGTTCTTTACCGCCACAGCAACAGAAGGTGCTGACTTCGCAATCTTGGCGTTTGCCATCCATATTTTCTTGCTTATTTTCAAACCAAGCCTAAGTGTGAAGGTGAAACGTACAAATCACGTGGAAGGCGGTCTTTACAAATACAGATACTATGTATACGGCCTTTCCATCGTTATTCCATTGGCCATGGCCAGTTTCCCTTTTATAGGCCACGGCTATGAATCTTTCGTGTGCTGGTGCTACTTGCCGCAAAAGCCCTACTGGTATAGGGCTGTCTTCAGCTGGATACCACGCTACATGATTGTCGTCATCATTTTTGCCGTCTATGCGCTGATTTACATTCACGTTTTACGGGAATTCAGGATATTGGGCGGTGCATTCTCGAAGTTGCATCGTCAAAAGCTTCGAAGCACTCTCAGTTCGGACCAGGACTCAAAACCGTCATTCTTTTCAGCTTTTACATTTTTCCTTCGAGATGTGCGGGCATTTTTCTTCCCAAGGTATATTTCTGCGAGCTCAAAATGTTCTGGATCCGACTCGGCCTCAACAGACTCAAACTCAAATCCGGATTCGTCGAGCGATGAAAGAAAAGCATATTCATCTGAGTCACCAGAATCCCCCGGCTCACCTGGACCACCTGGCGGGCCATCCGACTTGGAAAACACATTGGGCGATGCAGAATTCCAAGCTGCTAATCTTGAAAACTTCAAAAAAAGACAAAAAGTTATTGAAAAACAAATGAAGTCGATCTTCATTTACCCCATTGCATACATCTCCGTGTGGGTCTTCCCCTTTATCTTACACTGTACTCAAATTCTGTACGAAGAAAAGCACGGCCCAATCATCTGGCTTAATTATCTAGGGGCCGTCATTCAGCCGTTGATCGGCTTTGTTGACTCGCTAGTGTTTTTTTACCGTGAGAGACCATGGAAGCACACCATTATGAGAAACTTCGAAAAAGAAAACGAGGGAAAACTTGACGCGATATTAACTCCCGGAATCTATCCCGGGGAGATTCCGCCAACTACAGCCTCTCCAAAGAGTGTTGGAGCTTGCATGGCACTTAGCATGGATGTTGACTTAGATGAGTACCCCAAATGGAGACGCTTTATGTCAAGCTGCCGGCTTCCATTGATGCAGCTTCCCACGGAGGAAAACATCGCTAAGTTTCAAGCGAAGCACTTAAAGAAAAAGAGTAAGCTCGCGAAAAAGGTTGCTAAGAAAACCAGAGATCAAGGACAACATGAAATACCCGCGGCAGAAATCGACAATTTGCAGGCCAAACACGATTTCTCTAATTTGTTGAATGGTAGCGATTTCACTAATGATAACTGGCACAAATTTGAAGGATACACTCTTAGTTTCCAAGACGATACCAGAAAACCCTCGCTAACTTCGGGTAATTTATCCGGCGGCGACCGGCGGGGTAGTGTGGCCACTATCTCGAACAAGTCAGCTAAATCGCGTCGTGTATCAGTGTTTGAAGGACAAGACCCTATTCCAGAGGAAGTGGCGTATGCAAAAAATTCAAAAGTAACGAAGCAAGCTTTGGGGAAACAGATTCACACCGTTGAACCGACTGACGATGACGACGAGCTTGATCTTCTAGACTTTTTAGGAAGACCTCCAAAATGATTGTGCCTCAGAATTTAAAGGTGGGGTGACACGCTATTGTAGTTTCAATGGCTGTCGTTTTTTTTTTTTAAAAAAAAAAACAGAGCATGTTGGGGGATATAAAACTTTGAAATACCTCAAGGGCCCCTTTGAGGACTGGGTGAGCAAGTCGAACATCATTTCGTACCCCGGTGGGATCACCATAATACATAATGCGATAATAAAGGACATTTAAGAAAGGAGTTGAAGTTTGTCAATCGCAAAAGATGAATTACAGAAAATCTAGATCACAGATTGAAAAGATGTGGCCAAGGGAAAGTGCATATCCCAAAGATGCCCGGTGTGAGCCCTTTTCCCGCTTGTTTCTACTTTCATACATGAATTATTGGTCTTTCGGGGGAGGTGATGCTTCAAACAAAGCTGTCTCATTTCCCGTTGACGCCTTCACTCAGCACCAAAAAAACGAAATAAGTGAGGAGTCTCACCAATCCATCTTCAACAATGTTTTGATGGGCTGACGTGATGTGCGTTTCTTCTAGTATGTTTCTCGAGAATGTCCTTCCGATTACATCAAACATTCTGCCCGCATGATATTATGGGAAACCCACAGGCACGATGTTACTTCGATGGTGCACAGAGACGCGCTTTGGTGTAGTTTTAATCTTTAGAAGGTGACCCAATGCTACTACATGTGACGAGGTTTCCACAAATTTGCCACCAAAGGTTTTCACGAGACAAATTAGCGCAAGTTCTAATGAGACCAATGTTGGGGCGATGAATCTATGCATACCATCACGTGATACGAACTAGTAATAAGAGACTGGAGCGCATATTACAACCGGGGGTGCCGATAGCGAAGAATGACATTGTTGCTTAAAGCACAACACCTTCAGAAATATGGGTGTTGGAATAAAGCACCAAAAAATATATCAGCACATTTGAATCCTTCTCCGCAAAGTTTCATGTGAGATACTTCATCTGCTGTAGCGTATTCTACATTTACTTTCCACGCATGTTGTTGATTGTAAAATATAGTAATACACCTGCTTCATGCAATCATGGTATAGAATCATCAGTCATATATAGGCAAAGACCTTCACACCTTCGTCACAAACACCTCTTCGGGCTTTTTCGAGTCGACTTCACCCTCATCCTCGTTTTCTCCAATGTCCACTTCATAAACGGTGTCTCTATCCACATCAAAGTCCGCCCCTCTGTTCTCAGGGCCTAAGAACGTCATGATAAACACATACCCGAATACGCACGCAATGAAAATACTCATCACCTTCGAGTAATCGTAAGCAGCCTCGCCAGTCTTAGTAACAATGGGAAATCTTTCACCGATGGTTGACTCGATGGTTGAAGAAGCCGACGATACCAAATTTCCTAGTTGGTAAGACAACCCCACCACCAAGGCTCTGTAAGCAGGAGGAGAAAGCTCCGAAAGGAAAATAGGAACCACTCCCCAGGCTCCCTGGACACCTGCCTGCATGAAAAAGGCACCGGCATTGATTGCAGAGCTCCTCAAGTATGCCCAGGGGTAAATCATGGCGGCACCTAAAACCACCGCACACATGATGGTCAATCTTCGACCAACGAAAGTGGAAGCGTGTCCACACACGGTACCGCCAAAAATGGCGCCCAAATTGGCCACGGCGTTGGTAACGGTGGACCTGTCCTTGCCAAACTCGAGCTGTTTGGAGAGTAGTGTGGGGTACAAGTCCTGGGATCCGTGTGACATGAAGTTGAAGCCAGCCATCAATAAAACACAATAGATCATGGTGAGCCAGTATGTTTCAAACACGCGTTTGGTATCGGTGGTAAGCTCGTACCATTTGAGATGTGAATTGAGCTGTCGTTTAGCGTCAGCATCGGCCCGTTGGCGACGATAAGTGTCTGTTTCTGGGAGACATAATCTCCACACAATGAAAAGTACAGGAGGACATGCGGCAAACCAGAACAATGCCCTCCAGCCGTGTTTTGAGTTGTTAGTGATGGCTCTATTGAAAATGACAGCTAAAAGGTAGCCAAACGCATAACCTTCCTGGAAAATGCCCGATAATACACCACGGCAAGCCACAGGCGAGTCATCCAAGGAAGTGGCCAATGAGAAGCCATAGACTCCGCCCATGGCAATCCCGAAAATGGCACGAACCCCTAGAAACTGTTGATAAGTCTGGACAAAACCCGTTCCGATCTGCAACACAACTAACAAGCTCAAGTTGATAATATATGGCCATTTGCGACCATAACGGTCGCCCCAGTACCCAAAAAGTAATGCACCCACTGATCTTAACATGAGCACCAAAGTGATACCCCAAGTGATATCCTTGACGCTTTTCCCGAACGTTTTCGCCATGTGGCTGGCATTCAAAGAAACTGCAAAAAAGTCCACCGAGTCCCATGTCCAGGCAGCAAAACCCATGAGAAAATAGTTCCAGTTTCTCCACGACATGTGCTTCAACTCGCCAAAAGGGTTGAGCATCTGGCTCCACGTGTACTGGGCCCTTTCTTCCTTGGTTACAAAAAGCGAAGTGAATCTTGTGGAAAAATACTTCTTGATGGACTTTGATGTCAACGAAGGAGGTTGGGTTGCATTCTTATTATGGCTCCGGATAAGCTCCGAGTGCACGGAAGACGTCAACGATTGCGACATTTCGAAAGCCAAACACTGGAGTTTTTGTCTTGAGAAAGAAATAGATATCTTGAAAAAGACAAACAGGAGCAATGGATCGGGAAATTCACATGCCTATTTATACTTTGGAGAATGACATAGGCCCAACGCAACCAGTATTCGGCCTTCCCAACGACAAACTCCGAACCCGTATGCACGCTACCCCAAACGACGCGACTGAGTCCTACTTGTGTGCAGTCTGAGTCATGGGTCGATAGGTGCAAGCCGGTTTAGGTGCCGGAATCTGATCACCGGTTGCATATGACTCCGCTTTGTGGGTCGTGGGTGTGGCCAAATGCAACCTGCTCCGGATGAGTCGCCGCAACCCGGCCTCAAGCCTTCCTATTAGAGAAGAACCCCACCACAGAGTCCCACTCCAACAAATAGTTTAAAGTGAAAAAGGCGCTTTTGCTTCCCCATATTGAATAAATCACCTTCGGTTCCGGGGTAGGTCTTTTGAGAAGCTTTTGTTTTCTTCGTGGAGGACTTGTTTTTTTCACCATCTCACTTGCGTCACCCACGGCTGACTCAATGGGCAAGAATATGCGGGTGTGTCTTCGGAGTTAATTCTCCGAAGCTCGAAGCTATGACGCAATTCTCGATAAGCATATCCAGGGAAGATGAAAAATGGCGAATGGCGAGTGGAAAACCCCCAAAGTTCAGGCGTCGGAAATTCGTTGTTCCGCGGATAAACGAAATGCTTGCTGTGACAGCACTTTTTTTTTTTTGGTACTTGGTCAAAGGTTATTTGTCCACATGCCTCCGGGTTAGTGTTTCATAGTATGTGGTAGTATTCTATATGATAAGTTTTTATTTGGGTGGCCCACAGTATGGAAATCTTTTGGGTGGCCCACAGTATGAAAATCTTTTGGGTGTTCAAACTCTGTTATTTTTACGCTGCAACACAGAAGAAAATTATTGCCGGATACTCCGAGCCCATGAGTCACTTTCGACACTCTTTCATGATTGCTGGAGCCTGAAAACTGTGTGCCGAACTAGTTGGGGGTGTTCTCCACGTGGTTATGCTTAGGGGAAAGAAAATCTCATCTCTGGGGGTTTCAAGGCAAAAAAAGGGGTTTGTGTTTTTCCGTTTGGTCAACCTGTGAAAGTATCATTATATAACTCTTGGGCTTCTGAAGAAGATGTCCTCAATTGTGAATATAACATCCATAATTTGTGCGGGTTTTTGCAATGCGCAAAAAATTATAAACCTTATTTTGAATACCGTCGAAGAAAAAACAAAAAAGAGTCAAGAATGTTTAATGGTCGTTTCATAGCAACCAAACAAGTGTTTGTGAAAGATTCCACTGCTTGCGGTAATATTTTTGGGTAACTTCAATGACGCTTGTGCTTCACTTGCCAAAACCCAATATACACCCCAAGTAAGTGGTTGCGGGGAAAGTGACCAATTTTCAGGACAAAGACACAGGGAAAGTTGAGCCACCCCAACGTAGGTACGCCCTCCACGGAGTTGAGACTATTTTCAGTGAGTCGATTTCTGACGGGAATATAGACGTATAAATGAGACCCATGGAATCTTCATTTCCACACTACAGTATGTGGGCCCTCGGAAAAGTGACACTTATTTCCGAAAACAAAAGACCTCAGAAGCATAAGCACCATAACAAGAACCCCCAGCACCAAGAACCCCCAGCACCAAAACGTCCCCGCTCTTTTACAATGTATGCTCAAAACATGCATGGAGGTTTTCCGTGTGGAAAGCTTGTCCAATAGTATTAAACCCTTTTATCTTATACTTTACTACCAATCAAGCACCGACTAGGAGAATGAGTAGGGGGCAGCATGATTTCGTTACTGAATAAGGATTCCGCTTCAGTAGGATCGTGTAATACGCTTGAAAAAGTATGGTGACCTTCCGACATCATGTGTAATATGTAATATCTAATAAATAGGTGTATGCTAGAGCGGGATTCATGCTTCACGCGTGGGGTTGACAGAACAGATATAGGCCTTAGTCAGAAAAGCTTTATAGTCCATTAGAAATTTGCCACATGAATGTTTATCTAAGTTTGTTTGCGGCTCATGTTATTGTCTACGTCTGCAACTTCCTTTTGCGTCTCTGTATTCATTACAGATAAGTTTGTCTCAGGATTGGCACCATGGTTAGGTTTCTCAGTTAGCTTTCGTGTCCACCAAAACAATTAGACATAGCACTCCCCGGTTTGTAAGCCTGTTAAAGCCTGTTAATTTATTTGAGCTTTTTAGGAAGAGGGTTATAAATACCGATCCTTCATTAGACGGAATTTGCGAGCCCACCACTAGCATTGCGCAGCCATCCATACTATAGAGCCATCCATATCCGAAGGGGTTCCAATGCAAAACCACAAACTTTCTAAGGCCAGAACCTGTGTCATTCGATTTCTCCAGCAATGATAGATTTGTCCCGCCCCAAATATAATAAAACACCATCACTTTTGACCAAATTTCGCCGGGGTCCAAACCGAGGAGGTATCCCGGTGCACGGGTGTACTCCCGTCTCTGATCCGCCATCCTCTTTATAACGGCAAACTCCTTGATACGGCCCGATGTGTAGATGCATCAATATTATCGTAGTAATGTTGCAAATACACAAACATCCGTGTAAACTACTCATGAATGTTGGTACTCCAACAAAAAAAAAAATTTGAAGTAGTGCATGCCTTTCAAGCTATACATTGGTTGCCTATTAGTACCTATTGGTTGCACATTGGCTTGGTATGTTGTAGCAACCAATCCCCCAGGTTTATGTAAGGAGTTTGACACGATCTGTTGGGCCAAATTATGACCCGATTTTCATTTTTCTTCTCTGATTTTGACTCTGTCTCATCAAGCGAAAAACCTAGCGAGGAGATCTAATTGATATGGACCCTGATATCCTAATACAATGCAGTAAAACGAGGATCTTTTAATGATCTTGAGCAGATATGAGGAAGAAGCTTCTTCTATCCATAAATTTCCTTCCAAAAAAAACCTTCTAGTCACCCACATACCCTAATGGCTTTGGTTTTATCAATAAAATATGCTGAACTTTCGCATTCTTCGATTATTTCATCACTATTGTATGAGGTATAATACAAATATACTTCGTACGCCCAAACTATACTTAATGCACGAACATCTCTTTTGCTTTCACCGAAAACGTCTCTGGGTCTTCCTTTTGACCCACTTCCTCACCCAAAATCGTGTCTCTGTCAACTTCAAAGTCTGCGCCTCTATGCTCCGGTCCAATAAAAACTATAAACACAACATACCCAAACACACAAGCAATGAAAATACTCATTACCTTAGCGTAGTCATACCCGGGCTCGCCTGTGGCGGTGGTGATGGGATATTTCTCGCCAATACTTGATTCTATGGTGGAGGACGCAGAAGATATCAAGTTACCAATCTGAAACGTCAAGCCCACAACCAACGACCTGTAGGCAGGTGGCGAAAGCTCAGATAAGTGGATAGGAACCACACCCCAGGCTCCCTGAACACTGGCTTGCATGAAAAAGGCTCCTGCAGTTATGGCTGGGGTCTTTAGGTGTGCCCAGGGATAGATCATTGCCGCCCCAACAAACACCGCCAAAATAACAGTTAGGCGTCGGCCTATGAAAGTGGACGAATGTCCACACACAACACCCCCCACAATGGCCCCTAAATACGCAACACAGTTAGTCACTGTGGACTGGTCTGCACTAAACCCAAGCTGCTTGTCAAGAAGTGTTGGGTACAAGTCTTGTGAGCCATGTGACATGAAGGTGTACCCTGTCATCAACAACACGCAGTACACGATGGTGAGCCAGTAGGTCTGTAGCACCTCTTTTGTGCCAAGACTTAGCTGGTACCACTTAAGGTAAGCATTGGCATGTCTCTTTGCTTGTGCGTCACTTCTTTGTCTCCTGTAGGTGTCTGTTTCTGGAAGCATTAGCCTCCACACAATCAAAAGCAAGGGAGGACAAGCCACAAACCAAAACAAAGCCCTCCATCCGTGGGGTGAGTTATACGTGAGTGCTCTGTTCAAAAGCACCACTATGATATACCCAAGCGAGTAGCCCTGCTGGAAAATTCCCGATAAAACACCCCTGCACTCGACTGGCGAGTCTTCCAACGACGTGGCAAGCGAAAACCCAAACACACCACCCATTGCAATTCCAAAAAGCGAACGGATGGCCAAAAACTGCGGGTATGTTTGGATAAACCCAGTACCGATGAGCAACACAATCAAACAGCTGAGGTTGATGATATACGGCCATTTCCGCCCAAACCGGTCTCCCCAGTACCCAAATATCAATGCCCCAACAGGCCGCAACATAAGAACCAAAGTAATTCCCCAAGTGATGTCCTTTACACTTACCTCAAGAGAAGAGGCAAGATTGCTTGCGTTCAAGTTCACCGCCACGTAGTCGACCGAATCCCAAGTCCACGCGGCAAATCCCATAAGGAAAAAGTTCCAATTTCTCCACGACATGTGTTTTAACTCCCCAAA
This sequence comes from Metschnikowia vanudenii, assembly GCA_030583145.1. Classification (NCBI taxonomy): domain Eukaryota; kingdom Fungi; phylum Ascomycota; class Pichiomycetes; order Serinales; family Metschnikowiaceae; genus Metschnikowia; species Metschnikowia vanudenii. The sequence continues at coordinate 39,555 of JAJMHT010000020.1, read as the reverse complement.
AGGGTTGATCACCTGGCTCCATGTGTATTGGGCACGTTCTTGCTTGGAAACAAAGAGGGACGGGAATCTCGTGCCGAGATACTTCTTGATGGACTTGAATGTCAACGACGGAGGCCTAACAACGTGCTCATTATGATCCCTTATCAATTCAGACCGCGTGGCTGTATTTAAGGAGTGTGTCATTTCTAGATAGAGAAAACTCTTTGAAATAAATTAAAGCATCAAATTGGAATCATTTCCAGTATTTATATTAAGGAACCCCCAACAAACATGCATTGCTAACAATTCAACAAGGGGGAATTATTGGGAAAGGAAGACAGAAAAAGAAAAGAGGAAACCGCAATATCACCATGCATTTGCAACCCGTAAACACATGTCTCCACGATAAACATGCACACCCAGCGTGTTCTGGCCACACGACTTGCTGTTTTTTTTCTGGTGCAGGCTGCCTACCTGGTTCGTCCGTTGATGAAGTGTGGAAACTTTGATCACGTGAAGTTTGCGTGGATTCTTGACTGGTTTGGGGGCACCTTTCGGATACAGCCAAGGGATGTTTATATTCCTCGGTGCTCTTTGGTGGGGTTAAAGTTTAAGGTGGTGTCTTTTCTGGAATCAGACAACAAACACCCCTTGAGTTCTACTTTTATGGAAAGAACTTAGGCGGAGATAACATGTCAATGATATTCTAAATTTGTTTTTATGCTTGAGTTCACGTCACTTTGTACCAAGTCGTCTAAAACACAGCATCTGCATCTCTAAAAGTTGCCAAGAGCTCCCCTCACAAACAAGCACCCGAGAGCATGGAAATTCATAGGAGAAAAGCGATAGCTCATGCAGGTTTCGGGGAAACTTCCCTCCTCACATTCAAAACGACTACCTTGAATGGCATAATAGGATCGCCTGCAGAACAATTCACTTCTCAAGGTGTGTAGGCTCAAGCCTCTAGATGGTATCCCTCAGCTTAAAAAGTCTGGACTCTCTTATCGTTTTCACCCGAAGAAATCATTGCGAAAGTAGGGGAAGCTTTAAACGTTGTGTTGGTCGTGTTGGCCGACAGAATCCTAAACAACCAAAGGTCAGGCAGCGTAAGGAAGGAAGGACCATAATCATCCCCCTATCCCGGAATAGCACCGACGAGGAATATTGCAATTCTTATTCCAAAACTGTGGTTGATGAAACTTCAGAATTGCCTGTCCATGAAGTCAAACAAATACCTCATGGTTTGCTTATTGCAATGACCGCCTCTAATTTCAAATACACCAAGAACGCCCGTGAATGCTCTCTCAAACTTTTGTCTCATGTAAAACGTCTCCAATGGGACTAATTACTAATGACACATTTTTACGCGCTCAAAAACATCCACTAAGCTATGGGATGTTGTTTCAGACGGTCATCCGTTGGACCCGGTGTGCACACGTAATTGGGGTCCAGGGCCAGTGTGGTTCATTGCTGGCCCTTGTTTGCCATTGCTTTTGGCCCAGTATCAAACCTTCATTCCACCTAGTCGTCAGAAATCGCATAAGCTATATAAGTGAGCATCGCCACAAGGTTTGGCACACTTTCCACAATTGTATCCTCTCATTACTAGTCCAGAGGAATTAGCTCTGTCAATAAGATTTCCATAAATGGCAAATCCTCGCGCACAATGCAGTACTGTGATTGTTTGTTTCTCCTGTAATATGTTCAAAACTCGCCACAGAACAAGCGCTCTAACGAACAAATAACAACCAGCCCTTTAAAAGCCCAGGTATCTTCCGAAATTCTGTCACACAGATGAAAATTCTGAGATTTCAGTGCTGGGCCATTTTATCTGACCACGAGTACTCCCGCGTGAACAATTACCACCACATGAGAGTGGGGCCATGAGAGTGCATACGGTCGCGCGAGCTCCCGGCGTCCACCGAGATCCGGCCGATGACCAACCCGAAGTAGCAAGACAAAACAACACAACACAAAACACAAAGCATAAACAAAAAAAGATATTAGTATGGCTGCCAAAAGCAAACATGGGGTTCCCATACTTTTCGTAACCCCCATTTGGAAGTGCACAAGTCAAAGAAAATGATGCTTCTGACCGAAAATGCCCAAGTTAGTATGCGATTTTTGATGCAGCGCACGGCAAAACAGCAAGTTGCAAAATTCGCAACGCTCGCAATGTATGCAGCAGATGGCGATGGCACACAATCAGACTATCAACAGACATCACCAGAAATCACCAAAATACGCCACTGGCAAAACGAAGAATCCCTCACGACCAAAATATACAAAGGCCAAAAGGTACCAAAAAGCATACCCCTTCAGTCTCTTCTCACACTTATTTCATACTTGTCTCACACTTGTTTCACACTTGTCTCACACTTGATCCACCGTTGTTTCACATCTACATCATGCCTGCTCCTCTACCTCCAGGTCCCGATGCTTCGATTCAAAATTCAGCCCCAACCTCCCCGTCACCATCTCCAGAAAAACAAATATCTACCCCGCAGCCCTTAGAGGACACCCACGAAAAGAAGAAATTCATTCAGAGCGATGCCGGCGACGGAACCACCGCCTCTGACCAGTATGTCCACGGCACACGTCTATCGCTAGTGCTTATCAGTGTGGTGATAGCAATGTTCATTGTAGCTCTTGACCAGACCATCGTATCCACCATCTTGACTGTGGTTAGTGATGAGTTTGGGTCGTTCTCAAAGGTGGGCTGGTTAACGTCGGCGTTCATGCTCCCGGTGGCGTGTTTGGCCCCGCTGTACGGAAAAATCTCCATCGCTTTTGGCCGCAAGTACACTCTATGCATCGGCATCATTATCTTCGAAATTGGCTCGCTTGTTTGTGCGTTGGCACGCAATATCGACATGCTCATTGGAGGCAGGGTCATCCAGGGGCTTGGCGGCGGTGCTGTCCAGGCCATGGTGGTGGTCATTTTATCCGAGGCCGTGCCTATAAATAAGCGGTCTTTGGCGATGTCTTTAATAGGAATCACCTTTTCTGTAGCCTCGGTGAGCGGCCCTTTTGTGGGCGGTGCTTTCGCTACCCACGTTACCTGGCGGTGGAGTTTTTACATCAACCTTCCTTTGGGCGCCATAGCACTTGTGCTTATGCTTTTGTGCTTCCACCCACCGCGGCCCCTGGGCCATATCCGTGCCAAGTTGGCCAAAATCGATTATTTGGGCACGCTTCTTATCGCTGCGGGCTTGGTGTTGCTCTTGCTTGCCATGACTTTTGGCGGCAACGAGTACGCATGGGACTCTGCCGCCATAATTTGTCTTTTTACCATTAGCGGTGTCGTTTTGGTGGTGTTCGTTTGCTACAACTTTTTCGTGCTGAAAAAGCCGCTCATCTTGAAGGATTTCATCACAGAGCCCCAAATCTTGGCCTCGGGCTTTATGGCCTTCTTCAACTTCGCCTTCTTCTTGAGTTTGGTCAATTACCTTGCAATCTACTTCCAGGTCATTTTCAACGCATCCGCGTGGCAGTCTGGAATCGACTTGCTTCCATTGGTCATCAGTGTCTCGGTGGCGTCTGCGTTCAACGGAATCTTCATCCGCTTTACCTACTTCATCAAAATCCCCATGATGATTTCGGGCATTCTCGCCCCCATTGGTGTGGGGATCCTCTTACTCTTGGGCAGACACACAAACACATCTACCAGAATAGGCCTTCTCATTCCCTCGGGGGTATCAGTTGGGCTCCAGTTCCAGAGCTCTCTTCTTTCTGCCCAAGTAAAAGCCCCCGGTCATATCCCCGGCTCGATGATCTTGGTCACTGTTTTTGTCAATTTTATGAGAACAATGGGTGGAGTTATAGGCGTAGTCGCCTCCCAATTAATGCTTTTGAATAGGGGTGCAATTTACATTTCTGAAACAATCAAAGCTAACCCAAACGTCACTGTTCTCGCCAGAATCCCCGCCAAAGCATTGCTTTCCTCTCCAAAAATCATCTGGGAGCTTCCAAGCAATGCACGTGAACTTGTATTAGATGCGTTCATGAAAGCCTTGAAAGATGTGATCTATCTTGATTTAGCGTTTGCTTGCCTTGCGTTGGTTTCGGCGTCCTTCACAACTAACAAAAGAATCCCCAAGGGTGACCAGATCTCCCATTCTGATCATAAGGGTAGTGCCACCAACGAGGAGGGAAAAGAAGAGCTGGATTCGTCTCTGAGCGCAAAACTACACCAGGCCAAATTCGGTGCGCAACCTAAAGCCAATCATTAGCAGCATTAACATTAGAATCATAATATAAACCGCAAGCACCTCGCAATTGGTGTGGGCTCTCGCCAATTAATCAAAGGTGCTTGTTTATGTCGTTCAAATACTGGCGGATATGGGCATTGAGCTTGGCAACAGCAGATTCGGCGTTGCGTGTTTCAAAGTCGAAGTCGAGTTTCATCTTCTGAATCTGTGCTTCAATCTCACTGTTTTCCTTCCTTGTTCTATCCATCTTCTCCTGCTTAGCAACTCGATCCCTGGTCAACTGATCATACTCAAGCTCGAGCGCCAGGAACTTTTCACTGGCTCCCTGTTCCTTTTCCAAGGCTTGTTGGCGAAGCTTTGCAATTTTCTCCTCGGACTTCTGTAATTGTCGTTTGGCCCTTTCAAGATGCACCGCCAATTCGTCAGATGTTTGGGTCTTGCTGCCAAGCTCGTCTTTTTGGCGGGCAAAATTCTCTTTGGCATTATCTAGGATTTTCAAGTCGTTGGTGATCTCTTGGACAATTTTGATTATGTTCCGTAGTTCGTCCTCGACAATCTGAATGGATTGATGGGTTCTGGTTCTGTTTCGCACAGACGTCTCAAGGTGACGGAATTGCTCCTCTGCATTCTGAGAATGCACTTTCAAGTCTGCCACGACTTGTCTGATAATCGCAGGGTCGGCGGTGGCGTAACCTTCGATTTTTTTGAGTTCTCGTTCGGACTCACCGAGTAAGAAATGTTGATCCTCGAGCTTCTCAATTAGCCGTGCCTTTGTCTCCTTATAGTTGATGTGCTCCTTCTTGAAGATTTCCTGGGATTTCTGAAGTTTTATAAGCTCTTGTTCTAGCTTGGAGTTGTACTTGTGTAGCTGCCCAAGCGACGATTTCAACAGCGGGCCTGAGCTCCCGTTACCTTCTTCGGTCACTGGCTCGTCTCGTAGCCTATCGCTCAACTTATCAATTCTATTAGCCAAATCTACATTCTGGTCTTCGAGACTTCTGATTTCTTGAGCAGCGTCCTCGGAATCTCGTGCAAGATGCTCACACTCACGCAAGTGCTCTTCTCTGAAACGAGCAAAGTTGATTACTCCGCTGAGCACTCTTTGGGTGCGGAGCACGTCTGGACGCATCAAGTCCATGAGGGTAAAGTCCTGAATTCCACATTTCTGTAGAAACATGTTCACTGCACGGAAAAACACTATTATCCCCACTGTGTCTGCTGTGTCATCCGCTTCAGTATCGTCGGTAGCTACATCCTGATCGTCGGCACTGCGGGTCAAAGCTGGGTTGCTCTGCTTGAGCAAACTTTTGGTTGTGGATACACAATAATCTGGCGAGAACCCTATGAATGTGTCCAAGATTTGCTCGAACAATTGGCGCAAGTACGAGCTAGATGGCCGTGATACGAGCTCTTCACTAGCATCAAAGTCGCACTCTTGCAAACATTGAGAAAGTTCTTTGAAATCTAGCAAGGGAAACTCGTCGTTGGTGATGAGCGTGTTTCGGAACGAATGCGCCAGGTACCCTGCACCTGAGCGAGGCACGATATGTCTAGACATAGAGAGGGCGAGCCAAAAAGACCGGGCAGTTTTGGATTTGGGGGGTTTTTTTTGCTTGTATTAAAAAGCCTCGAGGTATAAATTCTCGACTGCGGGCGAGCTTTTGGTGTAAGTTCGTGTGACGGGACTCCGAATGTAGTTGTTTATACTTCAAAGTTCCGGTGTACGGGTGTGTTGCTACGCGTGGTGGGTGGGGTGTACGGGTGCAAAACCTTCCCCCTCCCCTTGGTGAGAGACTATTGGAGAGAGAAGACTATTGAAGAGAGAAAACTTTTGGAGAAAGAAGACTAAAAGTCTATAATTTCGAGTCAGGGAAAACATGCGGGTATTTATATTTGTGAAATTTTGAGCGCAAACAAACAGCATACATGAACATATTTTGGCATTCGACAAGGTATGGTGCGAAATCAATTTCAAAACAAATGCAACCTGTGGAGAAGTTAGTATGTAAACATGATACGTGCGGTGTACTACCAGAAGACGGTCTAAAAACTTCTATAAATTAAAAGAAGTTTTTTTTTTTTTTTATTTTATTTTTGATGTCCTGGTTTTGAGCTTTTTTCCATGCTATATTTGTACCTGTTTTTTGGATCGTTTGGCTTTTGGATCGTTTGGGGTTTGGATCGTTTGGGTTTTGGATCGTTTGGGTTTTGGATCGTTTGGGTCTTGAAACAAATAAGACTTAAGCCGTAGACGGAAATTGTACATGGCTAGCATTTTAAGCAAGAATTTCATTAAGCCGGGTAAAGCAAATGTATAGTGTGGAAGTCATCTCCACCAAAATCTTCAACGGCCCTTTTCTTATATTTTATTCATCATAGACATATATTACGGTAAACTAGGGTGTCTGGAAAGAAGTATTGTTAAACGTGCAGGATGTGTATTACTGTAGTATTAAGCAATGTCTAATCTTCCAAAAAGTGCTAGAAGCGCAATTTCGTTATCTACACCGGGGAATCATATTGCCAATGAATTCTCGTAACCAAGTAACTTTAGTTGGTCGTCTATTTAATGAGGTGGATGAAGACAAAGCCTTTGAATGGAGTGAATTACGCCACATTTCGAGCCAAAACAAGCCACCATGATGAACTGTTTATGATGCTTTACTGTTATTAGATCGGGGATGTGAGAGTCTTGCGCCCTCTGGCTGAAATCATACAACCTAATGCAGAGCATGGCCATATTGTGCTGGAATTCCCAAGGTCTGGCGAAAAGGTCAAATGGTAATGTTCCTTTTTCCCAAAATCTTACAGTATTTATAAACATACCCAGAGAGAAGTCATTGGTTAATGGAAGTCTTGTGACCAGATGTTCTAAATCATCAAACAGTCAGCCGTACCATGTGGAGTGTCGTCGAGAGAAAACCAATCCAAAGCTGGGGATACACCCGTACACCCGCCTAGGTCAGCAGTTTGGACCCAGGCGAAAAACCAACAAAAAGTAGTGTTTTTAAAAATGTTTTTTTTTAAATAGAATTATTCGGGCTCTGGTCGTACAATAAGCCGTGTTTTAGTTATTTTTAGCTTTCTTGCTGTGTGTTGCAGCCACCTTGAAATAAGAGGAAACACCACCATGGATGTCTGGGTTTATGTTGTGCTCATACTTTCTTAGTTATTTCTCTTTAATTAAACAATTAAAAGCTAAAAATTTATGTATAAAGGTAAATGATTAGAAACTATAACTGGTGAATGGGGGGTATCCTTCAAGACAGTGAAGGTGAATGAACCACTTAAAGCAAGTATTGTTATTAGGAGAATTACTACTTTTGGTGTAATATTCGGTATAACTACCATAAATATAACACTAGCTTGACCTCATATAAAGTTTTTTTCTGAATCCTCATGTATATTTGTACCAAACCGCTGGAAGACTTTCATTCCGCATATATACTGGCCAAATTGCGAACAATGGACGAATCATAAGGATAAGCCAGAAGTAATCTTGGATCATCTTCCAAAGTACCATCACAGTGTTTCTTTGCCTTGTAGAGCAAGGTCATTTCGGCCAAGACCCAAAACTCACCATCTGCCTTGCCGGTTTCAAAGTCCACCACGGTTATTTTTTTTTTTCCGCTGAAACAGCCCAGAGTGATTGAATTTTTATGGAGATCAAACATTAGCACAATGTAATGAGGTCCTTACCTACTAGTTCATTTTCCTCGTTTTCGACTACAATCCAAGCGCCCTTCAGGTGCACCTCTTGTTGGACCTCAACAGTCTCAAAAATGACCTTGTCGTCAAATAGTCTTCCGCCTCTTTGGCAAAAAGTCCCAAATCCTGACCATTGCCAAAATCTTAGTCGTTTACTGGAGTAATGGATTGCGTTTCTCCGTTGCTGCATCACTTACTCCGGAGAACAGCAACTCCAAAGGCGCAGAAATGGCCGGGGTCGCCAAAACGTTCCTCACCAGAAGAAAACGAAGGCCAAAAGAGAAATTTGACATGTTTATGTTTAGTTAAATTTATTACTTATGCAATACCTCATTTTTATGTTTCTGTTTCTGGATTTCTGTTTTTGCACCTTCCAGATGTTTCTTGAGGCATTGAGCTATGTTAAGTTTTGTGAATACTAATCATATAGTAGAATAGTTAACTTGTCTTTAAAAGCAGTATGGTTGGCTTTACCGGATTTTGAAGCTTTAGTTCTGAATTGAATTTGTTACATGCCTTAGTATCCTTGGGAATTTTTCATAGTTTCTGTCAAAGACGTGGCCCACTTGGGTTGGCCGTTACGTCGTTTCTGCTCAAATGTGGCCACTATCACTTGGCCTTAAATGGGTGAGCTATTATGCTCTCTTGTTTCGTGGTTCAGGGATTATATAATAACCGGCCTTTCGCCGGAAGTATCAAGTACAAAAATACACCTATTATTGAATTACCTATGGCTGAACTAACCTTCACCGGACCTGGAGCTGAAAGTGTGTGTGGGGTTCATAGTGTCTGTGGTGAACCAGCCTCTTCGGTCAATTGGAGCCAGTTGAGTATCTCTTAACTTGAATTAAAATAGGTTTATGTTTACGCTAAGACCAAGTCTTGAAGAACAACAACCTGGGAATTATATTGAATCGATCAAATAAAGGCTAAGAATCATTAAGCAAGCACAACAAACAAATATTCACTGCTTGATTACGCAAGAGACAAAAGACTTCTTGAATAGGTCTAACTGGTGGCATAAATTCGAGATATATCGTTTCGAAGAGAGAGCTGGTACATGTATTGTCCTCTGTATGAGAAATGTCTCACCTTCCAATTTGCTTTTCTCGTAAATCAAAACTGTTTTTGTGCAAACACTGACCAATCAAACACAAAATCATTCACAGGCTTTCATTCCATACAATAGCAGAGATTCAAGGTCTAAAACTTGATTCGTGACAATCAAAATCCTTTACGACACATGAACGTACTCCGGGCAAGAACTTGTAGAAGCTTGGCTAGAACTTGTAGAAGCTTGGCTAGAACTTTGTCTCTACACGAGCTGTAACTGTGGGTGGCATGCCAAATTATTACTGGAAAATTCAAAAGCCTGTGGAGATGGAAGAAGAGTACATTTCGGAATCTTCGTCGCGTTTAAAGCGGGCATTAATTTGTTTTACAGACAAACCCGAAAATCAACCTAGCAAAAGAGTATATCTGGAAAGAATATTTGGCTCGGAATCAAACAATAATCATATAGTGGAAGATAAAAAGTTGATGTAGGAGAAGAATCATTAGAAGATGAAAGAGCCAGCAATTCCAAGCAGGTCCGAATTACAGAGGATTTTCCAGAGAATCTGAGGCTTACCGCTTTTTTTCATCCAGTAGATGGAGTAGTTGATAACTGTTCTGAAAGTTGCACTCTTCTTGACTCTCGTATAGCATTACTTGGGAACAAAGAGTCGAATAACAAATCTCCAAACGAAACACGTGGAAGCGAAGTGATGCAACATAAGTGGACAGATGAGGGCGAAGTTTATAGTGACGCTGGAATGGTGAACAAATCTAATCCAAGCCCACCAGCCATCCTTGAAGTTCTTAGAATGTTTGATCTCTTCAGCAGCTTTGACATGTTTCGTGACGATGGCAAGCCAGAGTTTCTTCAGTTCTTAAACAGCTATAAATGAAGGGACCACATCGGAACCAATGCACACCCAGATCACTGCTACATTTCCAGCTTCTCTTAACCTTTCTACACCACAGACAAGCAAAACATGATATTTAACAAGAAATTCTTCTTTTTTGGGTGATATGTAATTTACTAACAATCTACTGAAGAGTAACCGGATTCGAAAATATCCAATCCTGGCCCTTGTATGCAAGAGATTGTATCGGCTGAGAGATGCAATACACAAAGATGCAACGATGTTTTGGCATGCTAATGGTTTCATCCATCACACAACCAACGGAATGACTACTACTTAATCACTATTTGCTACTTAATCACTATTTACTAATTAATCCTTAATCACTATTTACTAATTAATCCTTAATCACTATTTACTAATTATGTCAGGATCTAGGTAGTCCGGCTGGTTAATATGTCTTGTGTATAGTGATGATAAGTAAAGGTAGCTATCTCCAGAGGATATCGCTGCCTGTTTATACAGTTTCCATATGGTGTGTCTATAAGAGACGATTGCTAATAGGGATGACTAATGCGGGACGATACCATAGACGAGTCACGTGAACAGTTGGTCGAATGATATGAGGTCCCTAACAAATTAATCTCTATTTACTATTTAATCACTACTTACTAATTAATCTCTTTACTACTTAATCACTATTTACTACTTAATCACTATTTACTACTTAATCACCATTCACACCTCCGTCGCAATTCCGGCCTGCATCCAGCAATTCGCGGTGGGCTCCTCTCCATCACTGTCCGGTATACCCATCGTAAATTCGTAATCACCAAACCACCACTATCTTTTTATGGATTCGTATACTGAAACACTCACGTCGGTGTCCCGATCGTCTTCGCCTCGTGTAGGCATCCCACCGCTGCATGGGCAATACCTCGATGTTGACCACGTGTTCGACGCGGAAATTGCCGACCGTGACGAATGGCCCAGTAAGGCCAGATGTTGGTTATCGGCCATGTATCGCAGCACAGAAGCCAGACCGGAGATTTCTTCCGATATGGACAAACTAGAATACTTCATTTCGTACTTAGGACCGGGGCCAAGCCACGTGTATACGCAAAAGGTGAAGGCCGGCGCAATCACAGACTTTGGCTCGTTTCTTGATTGGTTCACTGCAAAGTATATCCACATCCATACCCAGGGTTCTCTCTATAAACGATTGGCCTCTACCAGACAAACTTCTACTGTGAAGAAATACATCGAAGAAGTCACCAAGATCGAACGCTCGGGTGCTGACTTGCTTGACGCAAAAACCGTGTCGAAATTCTTTCTCCGGGGTCTCAAAAACAAGACTCTTGCGTTTGAGGTGAGACTTCTCATCCAGCCCGATATGCTTCTTGATGACATAGTTGATCTCGTTTTGGAGACGATGTTTTCCAACAGGTACAATGCGCTTGGCTTTCCACGTGGCCGGAAACGAATCGGCCGTCATTTCATTGCAAAGAACCCTCGTCACAATTACCCCAAGTTTACCAAGCGCATTAGTATTAACTGAGAGAACACACCCTCTTGATACAGGAGTCTCCATGGGTGATGGTAAAATCCACGTTGGCTAGAAGATGCCAAACTTTCGAGTGTGAGTGGAAGTTGTGGTTGGATTTTCTTTTTTTTTTTTGTTGGTTATTTTTTTGGAGGAGGTGCCATTTTCTTGGATTCATGGAAGGTTTAACGTCAATTTTAGAGACTCTTCTTCCAACTGACATATCCGGATGTGCTCTTTTATAATATTCATTTCTTCGGTTCATATATCCGCCCTAATAAAGTTTCATCCTCTTCTCTTATGTAGGGGCTTCTTGGATTTTTGACGTTAAACGTCGGCTGTGACGTGCATTTTCCATTTCAAGTGAACTGCATTTTTGTGGTGTGATGCGATACAACTGGTGATTTGCACTGCCTCATATTGGTAGGACCTTCAAAATATTTCTTCGCAAGCCCTACACCTCCATAGCTCGCTCTTTTCAACAAGATCCTTCGATAAGTAAAACAGAAACCCTTGGCAAGGCCTTGTTGGTTTAAACGCAGCAACCTCTGAGGAGGCCGACGGGCCTCTCTGGGGCTTTGAACTATTTACAATCAAAAAAAAAAAAAAAGAAAAAGAAAAAGAAAAAGAAAAAGAAAAAGAAAAAACAACACCAGCCACTTTCAACACAACGCTTCTATTATCCAGCGCTTGACGGTTGCTTAGCAAAATTTGGCGTCTTAATTTCAGCTCCGAAGTAATGAACGCTGGTATCTAACTCTCGTGATACGCGCTAACTTCAAATCGAGACACTCTTCAAACAGACCAAGGAGTTATCACAACTCCTCGGACATCAAAGCTCTTCATTCAGTTTCTCTGTTCTATTTTATTTTTTTTTTCGGTCCCAGTACCCTTGCATGATAAGGAAGCGAATGATTCACCGGGGTAAACCACCAAGCCCTCAATTGTACCCAAAAACAAATATTTCAAATAGCCACCACCACGCCTAGACTCTTTCAGCTGTCCAGATGGCACCGCGGCAAACCATCTTGATGGTTTCTGTGAGCAAAATGTACGGCACGGCCTTTTTAGCGTCGTTTTCCACGGCAGTATCCAAATGCTCTAGTTCGTCATCTCTGAATGTGCTGATCATGTCCTTCATCTTTGAAAGCTCGGGAGATGTGCGGGCTTCCTCCGTCAACTTTTCAGGCAGCACTTTTTCTCCGGTCTCTTTATCGAAAACATCGATGTTATACTGGTTCATAAGAACACGGAGCTGTTGGTTGTAGTGTCCGCCAATCACCGTCTCGACGGCAACTGTACAGGCCATTGCAGCCTCCTTACTAATGAGAGCTGTACCGGCTCCCATGGCGACTGCTCCGATTTTCCAGAAAGGAGTAAACAATGATGGCCTGACTCTTCTTTCGGTCTGAAGACGATTGAACGTATCATGATGGAAAACTTCCTGTTCCCACATATGCTTCAAAATAGGTTTCAAGTGGGGATATTTGGTCGACAAGATAGCATACTGACCCATGTAGATATAGTTGGCTCCCAACTCTCCAGCTTGGTCAACTCTAATAACTCGGTCAAGGAACGCTTTTTGTGCTTTGGACATTGCCCCGTACTCAACGTCCTCCTGTTTGACCGTGCCACTTCTGGCTTTAGGGGCAGGTGTGCCTGCGTTAGACAGGGCCCTTCTCAAGAACAAGGGTAACTGGGATAATTTTTTTGAAGTATGCTTGGAAAACATATTAATTTTTTTTTCTGAAATGAAAATTAAATCAACGCGTTTATTATGGGATCCAAATTCAAAGTGTTTAGCAAGTTGTGAATAAGACTCTTCTAAGCGAGGCGGTAAAGGGCGGGGCGAGACCGCTGCATCGCGTGATTTCTGGAGATCCGCACACCCACACTCTCGCCAGTCCAACCCCCCATTACACGCCGCTTTTCGCAATCAAATGGGCCAAGATATCCCGAAACTATTAATCGACATAAGTATCGAAAGTACCCATCATGGCAATCCCGATATCGAAGGGTAGCTCCTGTGTATCCCTAGAGTTTGCAACAGGTTTATTCTCGTTCAGGCAAACTCGCAAATGACGTAAGAGTCTATTGGGAATCTCCTTAATGATGAGCCATTCAACGGGGAAAATTCCTTTCCAACGGCTGGACTCTACCCAAATATCACTTGCCAGTGTGAAGTCAATGGCACTTTCCATCCTTGCCACACCACAAAATTTTGCTGAACTATTGACAGAGAAAAACAAGTATATGCCACCAGTAGTCTCACGAAACGCTTTATCAAGGCGCTTATTCCCAAGCTCCGTGGATGCCCAGATTCCATTTTGCATGGATGCCTGAACATCAAGACTACTGTATGACTTTATCACAAAAAATCTTGCATTTCCGCAAACTTGAAACCGCTCCCCGTTAGATCTGTAGAAAGATCTCTTGAAAGTCGTTTTGACAGAAATCAATTCCGACAGATCAAAATACTCCCCTTCATCGGGCCAAAAACCTTGGGATTTTGATGATGCTAACGATATTGAAGATGGAAATGATTCTGTCGAAGGAGTTTCGTCATTCTCCTCCACCACTGTATGCCCCATTTTCTGCGTAGTGCCCCACATATGATGTTCGTCTTTATGTGCCCAAATGTTAGGCGTACAGACTATATCAATACTTTTAGTGTAATCTGCTAACCATGTAAGTCTTTCTAGTTTTCCCATAGTAGCAGGAGTACATGGGTTCTTTATTCTTGATTTTGGCGGTGCCTTAAAAACGATTAAGCTCGATTCAAGAAGCAGCAGCATTTTGAAATTTAAGTGACAGCTGGTCCTTTGACACACCTGTAATCTCGAAAATAGACAAACCTTACACAAGTATCTCTGAAAGAGAATTAGTTTTTCAGCAGCAAAAAGTTTCCTTAAAAACTTCTCTTTGTTTTTGCGACCACGAAAACCTCCTCTCGTTCACTCGTGTGTATGGGGGTATATAACTTCAGTATGAAAAAGCCTCGACAGACGATAAGAATGATTATTCTTTCTTTTTACCTCAAACTTAGGAGCCAGCACGAAAACAAAATATTGAAGAAAAATTGACTGAACAATCTTGCCCGTGAGAGGGGCGATTTGCCCTTTTATATGTCTTGATTGTCGTAAAAGCGAATTTGCAACCAATTTAGTGCCACAGAAATATTGTGCAGGAAATACATGTCTCCTAGGTTGACGAAATCACCTAAAAACTAATCTATGAATAGTAATAATACCAACTACTTTTCTTTTCAAAGCGCGTATTCCTGCGTTTGTAAATGCTGATTGTCTGGACTCAAAAATCATGCGGAATCAACACATGAAACAACCACTGTCACCGTCCGCGTTGAATCCGGTAAAGAGCCCTAGTATGCGTGAGGGTTCCGGCAGCAGGCGGCGCGCGGCGTGCGATGGGGTATCACTTTGAGGTGAACGGCCTCAAGAGGTGAGAAACTTGCTCAATTTTGACGAACAAAGGTCATTGACAACCCCAAAATTGATAGTTAGAACCTGGTACTAAAATGAATGTGGATCCTAGCACTAATGAAAAGGAGCAAGCAGCCGCCGACCAACAAAAGGCTCTCAAGAAACAGAGGAAAGCTGAGGAACGGTGCTTTGAAACACCCGTAAACATCTCCAAAGTAAGCATGCCTATTATAAAGCAGTGGTTGACAGACACACTCGGTGAACAGCTACCAGATGACGATGTGGCGGTGGAGTTTATATACGAGCTTTTGATTGGCGGCGAAAACGACGAGCCCGACATTGGAGCCATTCGCGAGCAAATGGATGACTTTCTAGGCAAGGAAAAAAGCCGTGCTTTCTGCCTTGATCTATGGCGTCTTCTTCTCAGTGCACAAATCTCCCCCGAAGGAATTCCCCAGAAACTAGTAGACGAGAGAAAGAAGGAGATCGAAAAGAACGAAAAGGCCCGCAAAGAAGCTGATTTGATTTTGCAACAGCTCCGGCCAAAACCCTCCTTCGCTAAAAGTAGGACCCACAGACCCAAGGCCAATTTCAAAGAAAATGATTCCAACACCGCGAATGCCCCGCTCACGATAGGCAATCGGGTAGGCAAACCTAGCCGGAAGACAAACTACAACCGAAGCTGAGAGAATAATGGATTTATTGTAGAATTGAGAGCTGGCCAAGAAATGATGAAGACACCCTGAGCGGCCATGATATACTCTAAGAAACTATATGTTTGGGTTCGTGCGTGTGTGTAATGTGTGTCCTGTCGAAAGAACAAGAACCATTTGCCAGCGACATTTCTTCTTGGGCACTGATTGAGCTCCTCAACTTTAGAACACTTCCGAATCTTGGAGAAACATTCGAATGGCTTATAGAGTTTGATTAATTTGTGGAACATTAAACTAGTGGCGAAGGAATCAAATGACGTACCAAAAACTCTGTTGGCTAGTCTTTGCCAAAGTTTTTTGCCACACCCAAACTCCAGCCGCAACGAACCCGCGCCTTATCTGTTGGTTCCCCATGGAGGGGCAAGCAGATCCCTCACAAATGAGGCAACGTCCCGCCTCACCGGCAGCAAGAAATTTCAGCGGGGACGCCAAAAAAAAAAAAAAAAAAAAAAAAAAAAAAAAACCTAAAAATACCTGTGTTCAAACAAAGACAAAGAACACCAAGTTATTTTCTTAATGACTCCGTGAACATTCCTTCAATCTTAAATTACAAATCCTGCTCAGCAGTTCGCCGAAAGTTGCGAATTCCTTTATTATCTTCAGTCCGATTCTCGTTTCTTCTGCCCCACCTTTTCGACCCCTCTGGGCCCCGCTCCTGCGTGGTCTGCGTCACCCTCACACCATTTTCCGAGCATGGCGTGCACAGTCAAAAATTGATCAACAACTGCCAGGCAAGCAAAACTCAGACATTACTGGGACCTTCGATTCAGTTAATTTACCCAAAAGAGAGCTAACAAAAAATGTCCGAGCCACAAAATCTGGAGGAACATCATCACCACCATCACCATCATCACCACCATAGTTCGGGCCAGCAACCAGAGCATGGCAAGCAACGTCTGGGCGGAGGAGACGCAAAGCAATCTTCAGGAGTCAAAATCGGGAAGTACCAAGTTTTGAAAACTCTTGGAGAGGGTTCTTTCGGAAAGGTCAAATTAGCACAACACCTGACCACGGGACAAAAGGTGGCGTTAAAGATCATTAACAGGAAAACCTTGGCCAAGTCAGATATGCAAGGTAGAGTCGAACGAGAGATCTCCTACCTAAGATTATTGAGACACCCCCACATCATCAAACTTTATGATGTAATCAAATCCAAGGACGAAATCATCATGGTGATTGAGTTCGCAGGAAAGGAATTGTTCGATTATATTGTTCAAAGAGGTAGAATGCCTGAGGACGAGGCCAGAAGATTCTTCCAACAAATCATTGCTGCCGTCGAATACTGCCACAGACATAAAATTGTCCACAGGGATTTGAAGCCTGAAAATTTATTGTTGGATGACCAACTTAACGTTAAGATTGCTGACTTTGGCTTGTCTAATATCATGACTGATGGTAACTTCTTAAAAACAAGTTGTGGTTCTCCAAATTACGCCGCACCTGAGGTTATCAGTGGAAAGTTGTACGCTGGACCTGAAGTGGATGTGTGGTCTGCGGGTGTCATTTTGTATGTGATGTTATGTGGCAGATTGCCTTTTGATGATGATTTCATTCCTGCCTTGTTCAAGAAAATCAGTAATGGTGTCTACACTTTGCCAAACTACTTGTCTCCCGGAGCCAAGGGATTGTTAACAAGAATGCTTGTGGTCAATCCGTTGAATAGAATCACCATTCATGAAATATTAGAAGACGAATGGTTCAAGCAAGGTATTGAGGAGTACTTGTTACCACCAGACTTGTCGAAAACAAACCACAACAAAATTGACGTTGATGAGGATGTTATTAGTGCTTTGACCATGACCATGGGTTATGACAGAGATGAGATATTGAATGTTATCCACTCTTGCAACAAACAGCAAAACCCTCGTCAACATTCCAACGAAATCATCGATGCCTACTTATTGATGAAAGAAAACCATTCGTTGGTGAAAGACCTCAAGAAAAACAAAACCGAAAAAATGGAAACTTTCTTGTCGCAGAGTCCTCCACCAACCTGGAGTAATCATGAAGCAAACAACGTGCCGACTTCGCACAAGGCGCCTGGTGTTCAACAATCATTGACTTACCAAACTTTAGCCACGGTGCCGGACTTGTCTACTTTGCCGAACTCTACTATTGCGATCTTGCCATCTTCACTTCCATCCATACATCGGGCTTTCATGATGCAGCAAACCGATGCCGGTGCAAAAATCAACCCCGTGTCAACTAAGAAACTGAAGACCAAATGGCATTTCGGTATTAGATCGAGATCCTACCCGCTAGATGTAATGGGTGAAATTTACAGAGCATTGAAAAACCTTGGAGCAGAGTGGTCAAAGCCCACAGAGGAAGAACTTTGGACGATCAGAGTAAGGTGGAGATATGGACCTTCGATGGTGGACGAGACGGCAAAGAACGGCGAGTGTGTTCCCCCAGACTTGATGAAGATGAGAATCCAATTGTTTCAATTAGAGCCCAACAACTATCTTGTGGACTTCAAATTCGATGGATGGGAGAACTCTTCTGGTGAACCTACTCCAAAACAGGACGTGGATGAAATGTGCTCATTTTCGGCATATCCATTCTTGCATCTTGCGACCCGTCTCATCATGGAGTTGGCAGTCAATTCTACACAAGCATGATTGAGAATTAATCGTTGATCAACTAATCCAAAGACGCTGTACGAGACGGCCTGTGGAGATCTGATATTTTCCCAAAGAATAAAGTTGTTGCGTCTTTAGTGATTCTACAAGTGCGTACTAGCATTGAGCTACAGGCAAGTTGTTATGTTGCGCTTAGTGGACAAAGTGAGCAAGCTTTAGCAAGCTTTAGCAAGATCATCTCGTGTCGCGCGTCAATAATGGGTATGGCGCCAGCCGATTGAGCAGGTTCGCGAGGCACGTTCCTTAAAAAAGTATGGCCTGTCACACCCCTTTACATCATGCCGCGAGCCTGGGACCGCGCGAGATTGCTGCACGTATGAGGGCAGCACGTTGGAAGAAAAGAACTGGGGTGATGTGAACTTCGCAAGAGCGAGTTTCTTTGTCCCCGAGAGTATCCTTAAATCTGATTTGGGTATCGTAAACCGAACAAAGGAAGAATGAAGTGCGCTTTTCGGGCCTGGGCTTCTAGATTTCAGGCGTTTCCACCATATTTCATTCCCCCTTGTGTCGCACTTGAAGTCTTCACGAATAGAGTTATCCTTCACATAAAACTCAATTTAACCAAATAGGCAGGTATGTAAACAGGAGAAGACTAACTGGGAAAATTGTGAGGCAGAACAGAGGTCGGGGATTTTGGGTTCAAAGAAAAAAAAAACAACTAGAAAAAAAAACCACACAAAAAAAAACACGAGCCAAAAAATATCTCGGAGACAGAACCACTATTACTTCAAGCTGTTCAGACCAATCCACTTAAAACTAGAATCACGAGCCCGATCTAGCTGACAGCTCCCAGATCACACTTTTTTGACACTTTTAGAGTCGGTTCTGACATAACCGCTAGAGATCATCACCGCCGACGAGTAAGAGCAAGGCCACGTTGTTTTTTTTTTTTTTTTTGACTTGACTTTTCTTCCAAAAATCAAAAAGCCTACCCAATACACGAAATTGAAAAGAATAAAACCTCAAATCGAATCAGATAGCCTAAAATTATTAATTTTAAAAAAAAAAAAATGAAGACTATAGATATCTTGGACCCCCAGCAGCTAACCGCCGAAGACGCAATCAAGCTCCACGAAGTAGCTAAGTCCATATACAAAGCGAAGAAGACAACGGTATTGACCGGAGCAGGAATCTCGTGCAATGCCGGAATCCCTGATTTCCGGTCAGATGACGGGCTTTACAATATCGTCAAGGCCAAATATCCTTCCAGTTTCATCAAGGGCCAGGATTTGTTTGACATTTCGCTTTTTCGGAGCAACGAAACGCTCCTGATTTTCTGCACATTCATGGAGGGGCTCTATAAGTACTCTTTGCAGGCCAAAGCGACTGAGACCCATAAGTTTATCAAGACGTTGAAGGAGAAAAATAAGCTATTGCGCTGTTACACGCAAAACATCGACAGTCTCGAGAAGAGCCTAAACTTGAACTGCGGAATCGATTCTTCCAAATTTAGCGAACTCGAGCTTGGCCTGGCTCGTAGCTTCAGGGATATTTGGAAAAACTTGGACGTGGTGCAGTTGCATGGTAACCTACATAAACTCTCTTGTACTCAGTGTCTCACACACTATGAGTGGACGGCGGAGAACCAGATGAAACTCAAAGAGGGAGAGAACCCAGAGTGTGAGAACTGTCACATGAAGTACCAAGAAAGACTCTTTTCGGGCAAAAGATTAACGGGAAACATTGGCATTTTGCGCCCCGACATTGTGCTTTATGGTGAAAACCATCCGCAATCAGAAATATTGGCTAAGGGGCTCAACATCGACATGGGTATGCGTTGCGACTTGGTGTTGATCATGGGCACATCTTTGAAAGTAGACGGTGTCAAAAAGTTGGTTCGTTCCTTGTGTAAAAACGTACGTGAACGAGGCGGCAAGGTGGTGTTTGTCAACAAGACACCTGTGGCGAAGCAGTTCTCAGGACTCATCGACTATGAAATTTTGTGTGATTGTGACGACTTTGTGCGTGCGCTTAGAAATGAGATCCCTGACTTGTTCTTGACGCAAGAACAGCTTGACTCAAAGAAACTTCAAGGTAAAATGTCGCCCACAAAATCCAATTCTTTTATCAAGAAAGAGGCAATGGCAAATGTTAAGCTCGAAAACTCTGCGCTGTGCCCTATTAAAAGAGAGGATGAGCTAGTGAATTGCTGTGACAGCACACGGAAAGCTGTTCTCACGCCACCCAACACGCCGACGAAGAAGAGGGCTTTGGCAGGAGGCAAAGGAGCCAAGCCAGCTCTTAGGCGAAACCCAAATAAGAGAATCAAACGCGATCAGGACCTCCCGTCGCCATGTGGAAGCTTTTCGGAAATTATTAAGGTTGAAAGTGATACTGATGCCGCGACTGACTGTGACGATTTTGATGGCCCCTCTGAAAACAAGGAAAACACCGGACACTTCATGGGCAAGGTTTCTCTCAAAAAAGAGAAAGGAAGCAATCCTTGCTGTGCTAACAGAGTGAAGGCGTGAAGCCGGCTAGCATATGCTACAGTACGGTGTTGTCGAGCATAAGATACAGACTCACGGCGAACAGTTGCAAGTGAATTGAGTTTCCTGACTCCCGTAAATAGAGCAACCATAATAGAATTCAAGCGAAACATTACTATTTTGTTTGTGCCAGGTCTTATTACATGAGATCTATATGAAAGAGCTTGTTTCATTTATTTGGTCATTCTCAGGGGTGCAATACAAGTACATCGGAGCCGTGACAATAGCCCATGATTAAGAAAGCCATCGTCACGACCATGGCCCATGAGCGCAACCGAAATTAGGGATTTTTCTGTCGGTCAAACGAGTAGAACTGGAACAAAGCAAATTCGTTAGACTCGACCCCATGGACACCCAGTTGTCAGTTCAAAGCAGCTTTCTGTGTGGAAAGGAAAACACTGATTGGATAAAAGCACAAAAAAAAGCTGTCGACTGGTTTCCTCAACCTCGCACGAGTTGCTGCTTTGGCTACGACAGTTGACATGAGAAAACATGCTGCGAAGTAAGAGTTGGAATGTCGAGAAGAATTTCCCAAGACTAGTTTCAAGAAACGATTTCAGACATTGCAATAAGTTCTTGTGTCTTCACATATCCATACCCCAAAAACCGTTGCTCCCAATGTGCACCTGTCTTACCCGGACGCCTACCCCAGGACAATGAATCGGGAACATTTCCGGTAATCCACATGCGCAAAGCAAAGGGATACGGTTGAACTCAAATATCAAAGTCAATTGTAGCTTTAAAAATTTAAAACATACACCCTTTGTGTGCTTTTGGTGGGGTACTGTTCAGTTCGATCCTGAAAAGAGAGGTGTGGATTGAACACACTGCATGCCGGATGCTGTGAGTGTAATACTTGATGAGCCATCTCGTTAATAGCTATTTCAAGGGCCACTAAATTTTCTTATGCTTCGATCATATCTTTTTTGGTAAACCATTTTTTGGGCCTTTTTTGGTGGGACCTTTTTTGGTAGAACATTCAATTAGTACCTATTTTGGTGGAATCTTTCTTGGTGTAATCTTTCTTGGTGGGATCTTTCTTGGTGTAATCTTTCTTGGTGTAATCTTTCTTGGTGGGATCTTTTTAGAGGTATCTTTGTTTGGGACATCTCCTAAAAGGAAGCTCCGTTGTTGTGAATGAGATTCATCGTGCTTTTCTCTTCTCTTAAAAATATTAACATGAATGGTGCTGCAGTGGATCCCGAGAATTATTCAACAAATTTGAACCACCAGTCTGTTTGAGTGGCAGTTCAACCCCGTTTACGAACATCGGTTATGTTCAAAGGCCAGGAAAGTTCAGGATTTGACTACCATAAGGTTGGGTCATGACCCCGGTTGGGACCTCGGTTGGGCCATAACCCCGGCCCTGGTGCGCAACACAAGGCTCGCACCGCAACGGCCAATTTTAATGGAATTTTGCGCTTTCCTTCTCCTGCTCCGCGCCATTTTCCTCCAAAATGTAGCAAGCGACGGCAGCCAGAGCAATAGACCTCGCTGGCAAAATCGCAATAAGTTTCACAAAATGACCCCAACAGTAGAGATTTCTTTCAGAAGAAAAAGAATACTTTGATAAATCTCCGCATAATGGTGACAGTTAGTAATCTGCTTTTTTGAATCAAGAAAAAAGCGAGCTGCCCAATAAATTCCAAGAAGGCAATGTGATGTGTTCCTCAGCCGGCCTTATATTCGTCCGGGGCGTGGGGCCAGCGACGGCGCCAGGGTCTTTCAGAACAGGTGAGCGCGCGCGGCCCAACCGGCTCATCCGGGCCAACCGGGCCAACCGGGCAACCCAAGCAAAATTCAAGTGACAAAAGTCACCGTCTCAGGCGCAAAATCAGGCCGCGAATCCTAGACATGGGGCCAGATGCTTGTGAGAAGAGCAGCGCAGCAGCACACACAGGCCACGAGAATCAGCAAAAAAGCACCAAAAGTCATATCTCCAAACCCAAGCAACCACATAATTCACAGAAAACACAACCACCCAATTTCACACCAAGGACCACATCCATTAGCACATCCTTTCGCACACAATTCTCCAACGCTCCACTATGAACCAGGTGTCCAGTTTTCTTGAAAATATCATTGCTGCTGACGAGTCGGAGATTCCGCTAAGCCGGGACCGGCCTTCTTCGCTCAGTGACCGATCTCGCAGATCTACTCTGGGTCTGGAAGATCTCGATCCATTCGAAAAAGTACAACCCCGCAGGAATCTGGCCGTTCTAGATAAGGATATGAAGCCACATCCAAAGGAAACAGACTCGAAACGCAAGAGAGACTCGGAGTCAAAGGATCCCAAGGATCCCAAGGATCCTAAGGCTGTACTGCAAGATGACGTCGTAGCCGTGGCTTCAGGCCATGGCAAAGTCGCCGATTTCTGGTACCTTGAAGACGACCAGAAAAAGGTGTCGAACCAATTGACCGACCGAATCATGGAAAAGGTTCTCAGCGTGATGCTCAGTACCGATGTCAAACCTGGCTTAAATAGAGACCCCCGCAATTGCGTGCACAAGACTAGGCCTCCTCTCCTGGTGCACCTAATGTCAATCAACACCACGCAATTTGCCCAAAAAACTTCGCCTATTTTCGAGTTTCTTGATGAGATTGCCTTTGCCGCCGGTTGGTATAACCCCTGGCACACCGTTGGCATGGTATTGCTCGCTACCCTCCTTATTCTCCGCCCATACTTGGTCACTGCCGTGCCGTCGCTGGTAATCCTCAAAAACTTCCTCATTCCAAGCTATGTCAAGCTATACATGCCTGACCCGTCAGTAGTTGACGGCCAGTACATTTTCCAAAACCCTTTACTCCATGCGGGTGCTCCTGTCCGCAAGTTCGAGCCGCCCAAACAAATATCACAGTTCTCGCGTGAATTCATCATGAATTTCACTGATTTGCAGAACTACTTGGTTTTGTATATCCGCATGTACGACAACTTGTTAGCCTGGGGGCAGCACTACTTTTTCTTTAAGGATCAGCGCTTGAGTTCCGTGGTGTTTCTTCTCTTGCTTGCCAGTATAATCTTCAACGTGGTGGCGCTTCCACACCTCATGCCGCTCTTCTTCCGTTTGTTCCCCATCAAGTCTTTGATGCTAGTCGTGTTGTGGCTGATTGCTGCTATCTGCCACCCATCTGTGCGTCACAAAGTGTTAGACTTGGTTGATACTGAAGAGGCCCGCATGGCCACCAGAGACCGTGCCGATCGTATCGAGAATGCGCTCATGACCACCGTTGCCGCTGATAAAGAGGCTTCTGAAGATGTGGTCAGGGAGGTCGAGGTATTTGAATTGCACACGTTAAGCAGCGCCAAGATCTGGGAGCCCATCGGTTTCACGTCGGATTTCTTTGCGCTCAATCACCCCAAACGTCACTTGAAAGAACTCCGTGCTAGTCTTGACAGCCCCGACTTGGAGCCTGTTCAGAGCTCAGCCAGTGAAGAAAGTGCCGGAGACCGTACTGCCAGTGTCGTGGAAGAAGAGTTTGTCAGCAATATATTCCGCAAAGCTACATTGGCCGAAGTCAAACTGCCAAAACACTGGCGCTTTGCCGAGGATCTGTGGCAAATCGACCTCGATCCGGTTCAATGGGTCAATTCCAACTATATCATGGACTTGGTCAACGTGGATACTGAAGAAAAATGGGTATACGACTTTGTTGACAACGATGAGCCGTGTGACGGTCAGATTTTTAGAAGACGCAGATGGATCAGGCAATGTGTAAGAGCCGCTGAGCCATCCAAGGATCAGAAGGATCTTTTATTGAGCGTGACTTCCTCGGAGAGATTGAGCAAAACGTTCAGTACACTTTTGCTGTAGATGACTACATCAATGAACCCATTTCCTGACGCTTGTGAATTGTATTATTGCATGAACTGCATCAACGAAAGTGAATTCAGTGACGCTGCCAGCATTTTCTTCTTCTCCTCCAAGAGAGACGAGAGTTCCGATCGCTTTTTCTTCTTCTTTTTCTGGTTTGTCTTTGCTCCCGGTTCCGGAGTACTTGAGGCACTGGTGGACTTGCTTTTCTTGATGATGAGTGAAGTATCGATTTTCACGAACCGGCAAGCGAGGCATGTGACATGAAGCAGTCTCTGTCTTGAGGGACGTCCCAAGCCCTGTGATTTTCCAGTTTTCTTCTTCAGTTTCAGCTTTGGGCCTTTCAGGTATACTATACGGAGCGAGCTTGTTAAGCCAGCAACCTGATATATTCCACAACGGTCACAGTGGGAGTAGCCAGCAGGAAGATTGATGCCGTTTTCATACGCATATTGATCCAGGGCAATCGCATGTCTGCTCAGGAAAGGATTGAACGCTCCATAATGCGCCAAGTTGAAAAGATGAACTAATTTCCCTGTATTCATTTTCTATTTCTCTTGTTATCTTGTTCTGTTTCTATAGAACACCCAATCAAGGCAGAAGAGTATACAAGACTGTCAGAGATGCCTCGATGTCATGTGCGCTTATACAGGAATGCGCGAAGAGAGCATTGGGTTGGCCTAAGGGGAAGATCTACTAACGAACTAAAACACCCATAAATGGTTTCTCAAGAACTTGGTGAACCTAAAATTCTAACAGTTCCAGGGAGGGTTTGAAAGTTCGAAAATCTGAAAATGTGTGCTGTTTTTTGAATATCCCATGTGCTTATCTTTCTTATCGCACAATCTATGCTGGAAGAGCACACCATTGGCTCGTATAACGATGCGCAACATCCACATTGCGAACTCACATGAAAACAGGGTGAAAATGAAAGCTGTCCAATTTTCACTACAAGAGAAGTATGTCGGTTTTGTTTGGATGGCTTTCTTCTTCAGTCAAAGTGAACAAACAAAAAAAAAATCAAAGAATGAAATGAAACCAGATAAAATGAACGGGAAGAATGCTTGGTTTTTGGCATCCTCTTTTAAGACCGGATTTATCGGCGTCCGTGTTACAGACTGTATCGGGCCGCGTTAAGGCATTTGCTACTGGAGAACAAAATTGAGTTTCCGTATCGGCTCCCGAAATCATCTAAAGCCGTGAGGCCTAATGCAGAAATTAATTAGGGATAACCTAAAGAAAAGAAGTGCCCAAGTGATAAACCCCGAAGTTACTTCAATCCTATTTTTGTTTCGATCGACCCTGAAGCAAGGGTATAAACACGGAGAGTTGTCACAAATGCAAAAAAAAAAAAAAAAAAAAAGCTAACGCTTATTCAAAGAGAAGTTGACATTCTATTTTGTGTTCTTGATTGTGTTTTTTACTTGGCCGTGTGCTGAGAAAATGGAATCATGGTTGATTCTAATTTGACCTTCTGGGCCGAACATGGAAAAGCGAGCCGCGGCAACCTTCTCCACATCCAATCAGGGCCTCGCAAAACCCAATCGTTTCCCATTTCCAGCCATATTGCATACCAGCGCGGCTCCGGTTTTCAGGCCCCGCGACTCTAGATGCGAGTTCTGTGGCTTCTCGGATAGGACCCCACCAGGGCCTGCGCGAATCGCGGAGTGTCTGTGATCATCACCGAGACCCGGCTTGCGAATCGGCCCCATCACGGTGCGCACGCCAATCACCACGCGACAATTATTCATCGCAGGGCCCGTATCGTGCGGTAGGCCGTGGAGGTTATTTGTTTTTGCTTACAGTGGTTGCGTTTGACAGGCCGACATGCGGCCTCGCACTCACGGCACCCACGTATGTGGGGCCATCCATCTAGCCAATGCTGCGCTCACGAATTACGGTCCTGCTTACTCTGCAACTACTGTGCCTCGATACTCTATGAGAATTATATACCCACGGGTTCTCACGGAAAACTGGCCGGCTCTTTTTTGTCTGAATTCACCACTTATTCAAGAACCCAAAAGTCTTTAATTTTTTTAAAAAAGAAAAGTTTAAAGACCCTTATTCGATCTAAAATAGACAACCCAAGAGAAGACCAACCCAAAAAAAAAAAAAAAAACCGACCCCCATGGTTTCCATCATCATGCAACGAAGAAGGAACCTCATCGTGCCCAAAACTTTGGTCAAGGGTGAGAAGGTCCTCAAACTGTGTATACGTTGCAGACACAACAAAACCAAATGTGACGCGTTGTTAACGAGCCCGTTTCCTTGTTCTTACTGTTCGAAAAAGAACCTCCCGTGCAAGCTCGATGTCACAAGACCTCCCAAGAGAGAGCAGGATGCCACGGAAAAAATCGTTCTCGAAGTTCAAGAGTTGCATCGCAAGCTTGACTCGGTGATCTCCTCCAAATCCCGTCTCGTGCAGAAACTCATGTGTGATCTGCAAATCGAGCTTCCTTCTCTGCCTCCGGAGACCTCCCAAATCCAGGAAGTGTTTGGAGAACCTTCAGCCTCTTCCACAGAAGAACGCGAGCCTATATTCATTGACCACACTCCTACGCGTTCTCTTCCGGGCTCTTTCACTATTAATTCGAGCAAAACAACCAATCCTGTCTGCATTTCTTATGAGCGTGCTGCCTCGCTACTTGTGGCCTTTGAAACAAAGTTCAGTCCGTACCTTCCTATTCTTCCGAGCTCGTTCTTTCAGAAAAACTTGCATGATATCCATGAAGAAAGCGACTTGCTATTCTGGTCCATCATGGTTACATGTTTATTGACTGAAGGAACTTCGCATGAGTATTCCAACTTGGCTATTCATGTACAAAACTTAGTCGTGGTGGATTGCTGGTTCAATACTCCACGCTCACTTTACACTTTGGTGGCTTTGTTGGTTTTGACAACATGGCCATTACCGGACAACCGTGCTCTGCAGATTCAGGACTGTATCGCAGTGAAATACATCTCGCTCATGAAAAGCTTGGCTCTTCAATTTGGTCTTCATAAACTAACCTTCATTGACGAGTTTAGTAAGAAGACAAACATGGAATTGGATGGAAAGGCAGAGGTCAATCACACTCTTCGTGAAAGAATCTACAAATACGTCAACATCAACTCAAACTACTGGTTAGTTTACCTTGGTCTTTCAACTTCCAATTATAACGGATTCCATCAGGATTTTATCATCAACAGAGCAGCGAACTTTGATATTTTTAAGCAGGATGACTTTTTGCAGCAGGATAACTTCATAAATTCGCTTCTCAAGGTGTCTTTGGTGCAACTGAAAATGAATGAAACCATGAACAGCTCAGTCAAGGGTCTGAGCCAAGTCAGCAAGCTTATTCATCTCAACATGTTCGAACAGATCTTAGATGGATACAAAAATGAGTCGTCGCCATTAATGAAGGATGAATTGATTTCTTTGGCGCTCGAGTTTTCCAAGTTGCAGCTTTATATTTACTATCTCTCGAAGAACGATCTTACCGTTAGTGAGTATAGAGGTGTCATCTATAGAACGCTCTCGTGCTGTAAGAATATCCTCGATTTGTTCGGAAACAATTTTGGAAACTGCTCCAACTACTTTCTGATTCCAATTCACTATCGTTTCAGTGTTGACTTAGTTTCTTTGACTTTGTTGCAAATCCACTCATGCCCTCTTCTTGTCTCGGTGAAACATTATCAGGAGGTAAAGGCACAGTTCTTGAGATCCTATAAGATTGTCACCAACGACGGAAAAACTGAGTGGATGAACTTGAATCAAAAGTTCCTTACTATCATTCGCAAGTTTGATACTTGTGACAAGACTAAAGTATTGGCTTTGAAATCCAAGAAAAACTCATACTTTGTCATTGACAAAATGGCATGTTACTTGGTATCTAGTTTGCATTATGAGCTGCTTTGGCAAGTATTCCAAGCAGAAAAAATGGAGGAGTTCCGTGGAGAAGTCAGTATTAACTGGGGCCTATTTGGGCTTGATCCAGAAAAAAAGCAGCACAAGGAGATCATGGAATATGTTGTTACATCGGGCCCCATTTTGGCACCAGGTAAATAATTTTCTTAGTATATTAATCGCATTGCATCAAACAGAAAAGCGCTAAGTGGTATCGTTCTATTCATATAATTGTTAATTTTTAAAACATTCAGACTCTTTATGCTTTAATTCTTAACTTTTTCGGTTCTAGAACGTAAAATTTCCTGTATTTTTCTAGTCAACCCATTTCAGATTGAGCTTTTTGGAATCAACAAATGGCTTCGTGATGATGAATGCCGCAAATAAAGCAACGATGGTCAAAATGAGCTTGGGCTTATCAAAGTCGGATTTTAACAAGTCGTATGACGATGAAGGCTGAACAATTGTACAAAATTCGTTGAACTCGTTGACAAAACAAACAACAGACGTAGACTCCAACTCCGTAGGCAGCAACAAGACCTTGTTCTTGTCGTCGCTGATATGGAGCTTATTTTTATGGTTAAGGATTTTGAAGGTATTTTGATGGATGACAGGCTCGTAGGGAAGCATACCGAAATCGTCCATTTGATCATTTTTGGTCATCTTACGTCCATCGACCCTACGGCTGTTGAGAAGATACTTGGGGATCTCAACCAAACTACCAGACTCGGTGAGGGCAATTATAGACTTCACAGTGACGCCGAACTTGGTCTCTGTAGAATCGAGGGAGAGAATCTGTTCCGGGTAGATGAAGGTGTTGGTAGATGCGGTGACATTGGAAGTTTTGAAAGCCGTCTTCGGAGCACCGGAAACGTCCTTAGTGTCCTGGAACAAGTCGATCACCACAATTCTTTGCTCGCTTACAGGCGACGTAACATACATGGAATAGACAACCCAGTTATCACTCTGGGTGACGCAGATGGTTTCTGGGTCGATTGTTTCTCCAGAATGCTCTTGGGTGTGTATAACAGCACCTGTAATACCATCAAGAAGAGTGAACCTCAAAGTTTCTTTATTTTTGCTTAAGATTGAAACAAGGTTTGGGTTCAAGTACTTGTAGAGCACGGACCTGTCGTATCGGGCGATACCGCCTGCGGTAGTCATGGCATCGGTGTTCTTGGAAACGGCTACAATGATCTCTGTGGGCTTATTCCATTGCCATGTAGGCCTCAATCTCTTGTTGTCCACTTTGTATGATTGGAGCACGTTGGAATCTTGGTGAAGAATGAATTGAGACGATGATAGGTTTTGCTCGCCGGTGAGGAACTCGAGAGTCTCCCCGAACTTCACTGCAATGGCCTCGGGAGCTGCGTTTTCGTCAAAGTCATCATCAGCATGAGTGGTCTTGAGACCAAATACCTTTTCAAAGCGGGATTCGAAAATTCGAGAGGAAACAAACTTTCCAGATCTTAAGTCAAGAACCTCCACAGATAAGTCGAAGAACACAAATAGGTCAGAGCCCAGGGCTTTCACTTCACGGATTATGCCGCTGTCCAGAAAATCATAGACCCAAATCAAGTCGCCGTTCTTAGAACTTTTGGCGGCCACGAGAGAACGTGACTCGTCTATTTGCACAAGAAGTTTGTTGAAGCCAAACACGTCTTTATCACCAGAAAAGACTGCGGTAGTTTTTCTCAATACTACTTGGGACATAAGCTGGCCTAGCTGGGACAAATGTGACTTTGTTCTCACGAGCCAGCGGTGGACAATACTCAGCGAGCGGGCCTCCTCTACTAGGTGATGAACCTCCTCGATTTTCGCCAACAGAGGAGGAACATTGACAATTATGGCTCCACCAGTGGTAGCAAACGAGGGTACCAGCAAAGTCAGCACGGAAGAGCGGGTTGACGCGATGTCATAGTCGTGAACAAAAAGAGTAGTTCCGTTGCCGTTAAGCGCAACAAGATGACCACCTGATAATATGACCAGGTGTAAATGTGGGTGTACTTCAACTGTCTTTAGTGGTACGGATGTGTTGGTTTGTTTTTCGAGTAACTTGCTGAGGTCTAGGATATACGCTTTGTGGCGAGTAACCAAAAGTACTGTAGAGCCAGAAACTTGCATGTCGACGATGGGATCGAACTTTTTGCGGTAAAGCGCAACGGGCTCAGGGCCCGAGGTCGTATAGATGGCAAAGGTGGTGTTGTGATATGTCACGGCGGTGTCGTTGGTCACGTAGATGGGCGATTTGTTTGCACTAGTCAACTGGACCTCGTCGACCACGCCAGGGGGGAACACGGCGTCGTAAAAAAAGCCATGGTCGACTCTTTCGACATGCAAAGCCGGAGTTTCATCGTGGTTTTCAGTGAGCAGAAAAACATCAGTTCCTGTGAACACATAGGTGCTTTGTGGGAGAGTGTACTGAGAGAAGGTGCGGGCATATTGAGTGCCCAAACTGTAGAGCTTGTGGTTGTACCAGGTCACGAGTTCGCCGCCGTTTTCGTCAGATTCTTGGAGAATCGTCCATCCGGAGCCCCTGTATCCCTGGATATCCACTGGAGGAGCACTCAAAGCGATTGAAGCAATGAAAACTCCAGTGTGTTTCTCAAACACCGACACCACGGTGCTTTTTGGAGAAAACGTGACAATGGTTGCGTGCCCAACCACAAAATCATCGCTTTCATGAAGCGAGAGATCAATGTATGTCTTTATCCTCGAAGAGGCAATGTCACGGAAGTATAACACGTTTTTTTGGGAAAGTTCCACCACGGTGTGGTGGTCCAACAAGGCGTGCTTGGTGAGTGGACCTGATTTATACTGGACCCAGTCCCTTTTGAATGCATCGTTCATAGACACTGCACGCACGACGCCAAGCATTGACAATACCATTGTAGCCCAAAAAGGTAGATGGGCCAAAAAGATCCTCATTGAAAAACTGCCTAGTAGTTATATGTTTGGGGAGTTTTTTTCAGCTTGACTTGATTCTTTCGGCCTTAGTGGTGAGTCTGTGAGTGTGCATACGTGTATGAATGTGCGAGACGTGCGTGGAGGAGGAGCCAGGAAAATTATAGGGAGATGAAGACGGTGTTGGGATCAAATACAATGTAGTGAAGTAAAATGTGCCACTTTTAAACTGGTGCTGGGTTAGAAAATGATGTTGGGTTAGAAAATGGTGTTGGGTTAGAAAAAGGTGTTATTTTGGATAGTTCAAGGAGGATGTTGTTCCATCTTATGGGGAGTGATGTGTTTTGTGAGCAGATGTAAATGAGGTTTCCTGAGGTGAATTCTTGCCTGTGTACGGAATTATGCTTTGGGCGAGAATATCAAGCCTGGTCGGTTCACATCTGTATAAACACTTCACTGATATTGGACTTTCTATTTATTTGCAAAGTCAAGAGAGTGAGACAATGGTTCCATTTTTTTGTGTATCGGGTGAGAGGCGATGTGTTAGTTACCTTATTGGAATGATGCATCCTTGTTATTCTTTCTTTATTGAGTTATTCGTTTCTGTATGGATAAATGGGCTTGGTCATGGATCATGTAGTTTTCAGGTTACACCCTTGGAGTCTAGGGGAATGACCTGCAAGAAAAATAAGAGGAACAAAATTTTCATCGAACAAAATCTTCAGTGAACAGAATCTTCAGTGAACAAAATCTTCAGTAAGCCTATATATTGGATGATCTTTGGCCTGATATTCTGTAGTTCTACATTCGTGAAGACGTCTGCCAACAATTATTTGAGCACGTCTCAGTTCAAAGTTTTTTATTCTCAATAAAGAACCCCGTTCTGGAAGGTCAAATCTTGCGTATTTTGACCTTTTTTCTGTTTTCCGGGTACTTCCTGAATTGGAGTAATGTGGTCTTCAATTTCTTGGATAATTTCCTCTTGGTCTTCACTCCCACCCTGATGAAGTCGGTCGAATTCGTGGTTAGACTCTTTCAGAAAATGATCACAGCCAAAGCAATATCAAAATTGAGTTTTGTTTTATTTTTTTTGTCTTTGTCAGATTTCTAATTAGCTCAGGACATAGCCCTAAGCATTCAGGTGTTATCGCTATTGCTGGAATCCCGATTTGGCAACTTGCGGAGGAGCACCAACATCGCGCAGCTATCCATGGTGGTGTTTTCTTAATAAATCAAAGTGGCTGCAACACACAAATCCCCACCCCAACTAGACCAAAAGACCACTTTTTGGATTTCCAAACTTATAATTGTCCTACTTAAGCTGAAAAATACTAAAGAACTCTGGATTATGATGGATTTTGGCCGGGGTCCAAACTGAGCACCTAGCCAGGTGTACGGGTGCATGCCCCACCCATTCGTTGTTTCGTGCCTCGTATAA
Organism: Metschnikowia vanudenii; assembly: GCA_030583145.1. NCBI lineage: Eukaryota > Fungi > Ascomycota > Pichiomycetes > Serinales > Metschnikowiaceae > Metschnikowia > Metschnikowia vanudenii. Next base: position 6,883 of record JAJMHT010000020.1, on the reverse strand, counting down.
CGAGAAAGGTCCTCTCTATCACGAGAGGTAGAGTGTTGCGGGCTGAATTATGTACTTATGTCATTGGCAACACCCTAAGAATCTTCAATTTTAATTTTTGTACATATTCCGAGCATTCGTCACGATGATTACTGTACCGTTATGTCGATTTGATACCGTATGGGTCAGTGAGCCTTATCAAGTTTCAGTTTTGTTTGGTTTGGTTTGGTTTTTTGTTTGGCTTTGTTTTGTTTTGTTTTGTTTTGTTTTGTTTTGTTTTTGCGAGCCCCTTATCGCAGCCTATTGAGTGATCTCTCTTGGTGCTTTTAGGGCGAAATTACAGCATGATTCTCATTCACTTCATTTTTAAACAATATCAGGCATAATCAAGAAATATGATTTCGCAGCCACATTCCATGCCCGACACTGTGCACAGGGATGATGAAACTGGGGTCAGTTTGGTAATTTTTGGATTTGGCAGTCAAACTTCTTGTGGCCATAAACACCTTGCAAGAGTTATTCTTTTTTTGATTCTTTTATGTTCTTCTGTAATTTAAAAGTGCTCATATTCCACCTGTTACGCATATTTTATCACTCTACGAGTAGCTATGCCTATGGACACTTCACTGTACAGATGTCAAGATCTTTTATGTTTTACATATGTTTAAGAGGATCTGATAATTAAGAATTTAGCACTCCTTGAGGAAATTTTCCGCAATTGATTGTTTGTACATTGGTTCAGATTGCTTTTGGTCTCACCTTAGTGAGCCTGTCAAAATCAGTCATCTCTATTGTTTGCAGGTAGTGATTGTTAGGGACTTCATGCCATTCGACAGGTTTCTCTCATGACACGTCCAAGTTCTCGTCCCTCATTAGTCAGGCCTCTAAATAAAAAGGACTCTGCTCCAATAGCAAAAGCCCAAAACACAAAAGCCCAAAACACAAAAGCGCAAAACACAAAAGCCCAAAACACAAAATTCTGTTCCAGCAATTTTCTGTTCCAGCAAAAGTCTCTTAGTGTCTGTCTCATCACTGAAATACGGACATTTTAACCAGCCACACCACCTAAATCCTGAAAGTATTTACATGCTTTGCGCCAAATTGAAAAACTTTTCCTTGGACATAAATCTTCTTTTTCTCGAGCTAGCCAACCATTAAACATTCTTTTTCAAAAACAGATATTTTGGGTCAATGGGGTAATTTAAATGCTTTAACCACATGATGTTTTATTAGCCTGTGTAAGGACCAGTTGTTGATACACGTGATATGAAAACAAAAGTCACGTGTTCGTGGTCAAGTTCTTTTCATATAAGCAACGAAGCCGTGTTTTTCCTCTTAATCTCAAAATTTCCTGAAAGTCTTTAATTCTTCGAATACCCAAACACGCCCTCGATTGTATTAAGCGTCATATTTACTTCAATGTGCTGAGCCATAACTAAGTGAAAAATGGCGTGTTCTATGCGTGCGTAGTCAATAGAGTGCCTTGCCAAGTTACCCATTGTAAAAGTGCAACCAAATGGCAAGATTTCGGGGGTTTTGCTTTAGTGTGCCGAATCCTTGTAAATTCACAAAGGGAATTAAGAAAGAAGGCTATTATTTGGATACTTCCATGTGTTGTTGTTTTTTTCATGCTCTTTTTGTATTTGCAATTAACCATTACTGTAGATAAAAATTATAAAAGCTGCTAATTACACCCCAGTTCAGTGCTTCAAGATAAATATAAGAAAGTACAATTCTCCACATAATTTATCACACAAATTCTACATAAAAAAAAGGAATTTTTCTGTTATTAACCTCAAAAATAACATTGCAACTCGGTTTATTACAATTCCATGGGTTTATCACCATTCTACTAGACAGGTAACTCATTGTGGCAAGGATCGCGCCCCCACACCAAGCTTATCTCGCGCAGCCTCAATTCCGTTGCCCCCACCCTGCCTCAGCAAAAAAAAACAGAATTGTCCTACTTCTGTTCCCAAATATCCCAAATATCCCAAATATCCCAAATCGTCCAAATCGTCCAAATCGTCCAAATTAACTTGAACTCTTTCGAATTCCTTAACACTTCCGAAAATGCAAGCTAGTGATTGGTTCTTGGTGTTCCTCGCGTTTCTTTTGCCCCCACTTCCCGTGGCAATCAAGAGAGGCTTGTCCATGGACTTGGCAATCAACATATGTCTCTTTATTTTCCTCTACCTTCCGGGATTGATCCATGCTTTATACATAATCTCAAAATACCCAGAGCCAAAGCCCGAGCCTGCGCTTAATGAGCACCATTCGCAAGGTTACGGGGCTGTTTAGGGCTGGTTGCTTTTGCTGAGGTCCCAGAGCTAATGACAAGTCAATGTGTTTCTGAATTATTACTACGCTTTTATTTAAAGACTTAGTAGAAGCCACGCCAAGATATGTAGATCAGTATATATTTAGTATGTCCTTTTGAATAAATTTATCCGGCTTATTACTTGGTTGCTTCTTCATGCTTTGTTTCATGGTCCTTCTTCATGCTTTGTTTCATGGTCCTTCTTCATTGCTGTCTAGCGTGAGGAGAGCACCCCTTCTCCGTGTAGTCACATATATTCTAGTAACAGAATTGTTTTACCCCAGTCGATTCTTTAGATGCCCACCTACACGAGATATATCCGGTGGTTTTAATGGGGCCACGGACGGCCCAAACAACAACACGTGACCAAGACCAATCTCCTGCAGATAACCCAAATGCCTCTCACCTGGTGTCGCTAGATAAAAAAAAACCTCATCTCTGCATTCACCACTTTTCTTTCCACCCATCTAATAAACTCATTGTCAACTCACCATTCAGTTTTGTAGGCCAAAATTCATTATTTTACCCGCCCAACTTAAGTTGCCCGGTCTGAGGAAACTCACCTTTCTTTCTTCGGAAAAAAAGGAACACCGACGCAATGTGTCTATGTGCGAAGATCAACCTGCAAAAACCTGAACCATAATCTGAGATGAGTGTAATTGACTTGCACACATGCCCGCTGTCCAGAGCCTGGCTTGTTTTAAGCCAGAACCTTTGGGTAGACGTGCATGTATCTGCGATTCTCCCCGAATACCACTTGTTGTTGATTCATTCAGGGCAGTCGTCAGCGAGATGTTTGCATCTATATGTCGGTCTTCGTTCTGAAGATTCGTCAGATCCAAGCGTTTTTGTCTTGATTGCCTGAAGATACCGCAGGGTATTTTTTGGGTTTCCTTTTCATCGGAAACACGCGGGCTTTTTGCAAAGAAAGTTCACCCTGCGTGTTTCTTGTCATGGTATGCACATTCTCATTTTCTCCCACACTCTACTAGTCTCCTTCTCAGTAGCATACATCTTAACTAACCCCTTTCCTCCCTCTTATGCACATTTATTTATGTCCATAGACCATTTCTTGACAAATCCTTATGCGAAGTGTTACAAATTCTGTAAGCTCTCTGCTACAATGTCCTCCTCGGACTTAGCTGCGGACTTGGGCCGGCCACCACCTTGTTTCCAGAGCCACAAGGCCTCAATGGCATAGTTTCTCACTGATAGATTACGGGTCTTTTTCTCATCACTTGCTTCAGTGAGCGATTCAATAACCCGGAGATTTTCCACCAAGTCCCACATCATGCCTTCAAACTGGTCCATCACCTGTTGCGAGGCCTGACCCAAAACATCATGTGCGCCGTTATCTTGGTCTTCGTCCTCCACTATTGGCATGATATTATACTTGTGCAAGCCTAGTTTATGGAGAATACGGCCCAACATCTGGATTCCTAAGCATCTTTGCGTAGGTACCACCGAACGTGAAAGGTGCACCAACTCTGCCAAAGTATAGCCTGCAAGTTGTGGGTTTTCCGAGTGGTGGTGGAGCCCCAAATGCGTGGGGGTATCTTGGGCCGCTTCATCAAGCTCCACCAAGTTTCCCTTGAAGTCGAAGCGCATTTCGCCGATTGCATCGTACGAAGACACTTTGTGGCGCGGCATGGGAGTCGTCATCCATGCCAATTTGCTAGTTTCCTTGGGCAAATCCGGGAAATACTTCTGGTGAAGGTTTTCGAAGAAATTGGGGTCGTTGAGGTCCATGTCCGGGTCTTCTCGGGCGATTTTGGGCTTGGGGAAGTGAACTTCTGGTGGGTGGCTGGGTTCTTCTTCTTCATGGATCTGGTATCCGTCGGGAGCAATGTCATCATCGTCGTCCGCTTGATCATGTTCCCACTTTTCTTGTTCTTCTTCCTCGGTGAAATGGTCAAGCGGTTGTCTTGTGATCTCACCATCATCTTCTGCATCATCGTCTTCAGTTTCATATGCATGGGCCTCTTCATACTCGTCCTCATCTTTAAAAGAAACGGACTTGATTCCTAGAGCCCTATTGACATCCACATCATTCAAAGAAGGAAGCTCAATGCCGTTTTTCCCGCCACCAATCCAACCGTCATACCCCTCTGCGTGGTCATGGTTGTGCTCAGGCTTTCGGGCTTCCGTACGCTTGAGTAAAGTTTGGATAAGTTTCGGATCGAGACCTTGGAGCAACTCTTCACGTTCTTTGGTGAGTTCGTCCTCGGTTAAACTCCGAATCTTTTCGAGGTTTTCGTTATGAATCCGCTGCGCCTCGGTCATATTGCCGTCAGAGCACGGGGCGCCATTGTTTTTTGTACTCAAACCAGAGTGTGCAGAGTTTTGGCCAGGTTTTTGTGTTGTAATGTCCGATTTGAATCGGGAATTCCGCGGTTTGAAGTTATCGAATTTCTTGAGCTGTGGGAACCCACTAATGGCCGCGTGCTGTTCGATGACGGGCTCAGATGGCGCTTCAGGTTCATGCTCTACGATCTCACCAATCAAATCCATTTTTTTTCCGGTGGATAATTAAAAAGATCTGGGGTATTGTTCTTTAGGGAAGGCCCTGAGTGATGGCGATGATTACGTGAGCCTATGCAACGCATATTGCGCGGAAGATGGGTATGTATCCTCTGTATAGTGATATTTTGCGTTAGTTTTGGTGAACAAAATTTTCTGGCAAAAAAATTCAGGGCGAAGCTGTTGGTGGGTTTTAGGATTTAAACCTATGGAAAATAGCTTTGGAGATGGTTCAAGAAAGTTCCTGGGGGTGTTTGCGTAGCTTGTAGGTCAATGACTATGCCTCATGCCACGACGCGAATGCCCTCTCTATAAGAATATGGTTTGAAGTAGCAATGAGAAGGCGTGAGTCCGAAACAGGGGCCAAAGCTTCGAATTTTCATGGGTGATTTGGGGTGTTTAACCAAATTCTTACTTTAAAGGGTATTTTTAGTTCTTAATGGCGAAGGCGTTTCAACAGTGCCAAATACCCAGATCTTGAAAGTCTATGTATTGTATGGGATTATCGGAAACGCAGGGTATCATATGGTGGAAGCAATATGTGGTAATATTTAAATCGCTAGAGAGTGGATAACCCCTGAGATTGAATGAAAGCCTCCGTGTTTTCATGGTATGAACCTTCAACCAGAAAAACTATACACATAACAAATAATATCAAAAATTGTACACTCGAAGTATGGGTACTATAGAAAAGAGGGGTTTGCAAGAGTGCGAAAACAGGAAGACTTGGGTTTATGGGTTAGGGTTGTGGGTTAGGGTTGTGGGTTAGGGTTGTGGGTTAGGGTTGTATGGCAGAGAGTTTCTGAATACAAGCAAAAACGAAACATCTTGGGTGAAGTAAACATGTGAAATCTTTTAGAAAAGGTTCAGATGGTTCAAAAACAAAAAGTGGGATTCAACTTTTTATGACAAACTACAACAAACCCGTATAAAGTAGTAAGTAGTTAATTATTAATTAGTTAAATAAATTCGTGGCTACCGATTGAGCCCCTTAATTCAAATTTGGCACTTTTCTTTTTATTTTTTAGAACAAGAAATTAGGATATTGCAGGAATTATTTGAGGGCTCTGGAAAGTCTCTTATCTATATCGTGGATCTTTCCATCTAAAAATTCTTGGACGCTTTGTGTGGAATCTCCGAAGAAACCAAACACTTAATTAATGTTTTTTCCCTATAGTTGAACTTTCTCCTAGACTGATAATGTGTTTGTTGGTAGTGTCAAAAGTTTAATTTCTCTTTGCGAGATAAATGTTTTAGTTGTATAAACTCCTCTTTATAGAATTTAAAAAAGGCTTTGCTGACAAACATGGTAAACAAAACGCCCCCCACCAAGTGTTACAAGCGGGAATATACAGTTACGAGTTAAGATAATTCTAGGTGCAATGTTTGCTCTTGACCCGTCATTCAGCCCCCCTACTTCATCCCAACCATGTCTTATTCTAAGTGTGTACTTAGCCTTCGTGAAGTGTAAACTTTATGTCACTCCTGAGTCACTTTGGTTTCGAGTACCACAATTTTCTAATTTAGGGTCCGCGTATCAGTTGTTTTGTATATCAAGTTCGGCTTAACAAGCCTAAGTCATCAATTATTGAAAAAGATCTTTTTTGGTGGTAAGTCTTCAACTGTAAAATTGAAAAAGGTTATTCGTCACACCAGAGAGTTCCATTTATGTCCCATTATTTTTATCAAAATTATCAAAATAAGATCTTGAATCCTTCTAGAATAGTTATACTTATATCTAGAGCTAAGATGCGGAAGTTGGCGTGATTTTCTAATCCCCGTCAGTTTCGGTCGATTTTATTAATGTGGGTTGCTTACCAATTCACTGTATTTCTTTACTTTTCCCTAATTCAAAGTAAGACTAGAGATTCTTTATTCTCAAACGACACTGTAGAAAGATAAGTTTCTCTTAGTAGTCTTGTATGTGTAAATATAGTTACCAAGATACTTAAAGACGGGTCTTGTTTGGGTGGGGTCTTGTTTGGGTGGGGTCTTTGGGTGGCTTCGGTGGTGAATGAAGTAAACGCACTCAATGATTAGCCTTGGTCAGGGCGTTACTAAATC
>JAJMHT010000019.1:140731-185092 GCA_030583145.1 Metschnikowia vanudenii | reverse complement strand
TTTTTTTTTTTTTTATATCCATTTATATTTCTGTTTGTTTTTATTTCTTGTTTCTTATTGTCTGGCCCGTCTAGAGGCATATGAACTTTCTGCAGGAAGTCCCCCACTGTGCTTCTCGGGGATTAATCTCCTCTAGCAAAAATAGCTTCGGACTTTAAAGCACGAGAACCATGGGGCACTGCTTGCAGAAAATTGCATATTCCCGTGATATTTTATTTCTTTTAGGGAAAACTGAGTTAAATCTGAACTACATCCGATGCATATTAGAGAAAATATAAGGTGGTAGAATATTTTGTTTTGGACATTGACGTGTTATCAGAAGTCCGAAGGACCCTGTATCACGTGTCCTGGGGGGAACATTACCCCAGTTCCAACATTTTTTGGTGAGCCGGTCCTCATAATGCGAGCCGGCGAAAAAGCAGTGCACTCCGGTGAAATACCAACTTATCTGCCAGAAGTTATGCATCCCTGTGGACAATTCTTATTCTAGCTAAAGAAATGCCTCGACAGGTATAAGGGGTCGGAGTCAATACAGATTCGGGTCTATAAAGTAGGTAACATCAATGGCGAGTTCAATACTTTGGGGTATGGGAGAAAATTTCACCATTTATGACACTGCGAAAGATGTGTGGAATACGTAGACAGATATGGATTATGGTGTAAAGCAGGAAACAAAGATATTGAAGGAGGTTTAGTTGAGCAAGCGGTAGTTCAGATAAACATCCAAGTGTTCAAGGTGACTAGAAGAACTCAACGCAGAAACACTACCTTGTTCTTTATCATGAGATTGTTCAACGTCCTTCTCGGTGCACTCCCTCCGGAGATGTATTATCAGAGTTAAGCCCCCAGAGGTAAGTCTTTGACAAAGACTCCAAGAGTAACTACTTTGAGAATAAACTACTAAAGGTCAAGAATCGCCGATCGCCACTTTGCTACTTTGATGAATTCCGCATGCTACTACCGAACCACGCCGTCATGATAAGCCTGAGAAATGAAAAGATATCTTGTAAATGGCTACCAGAGTCTTTGTTTAGTGGATTTCTTACCCATTTAAGGAAAAGCATCACATCGCTTTCTTTTAACAATCTTTGCGAAAACGCGTAGTAAAGTTAATATTCACCGAGGGTAATGTGGATAATTTTCCGTGGAGGTACGGATAAACTACTTTATTGTCAAAGTTGTCAATGGTCCGTAAGTTTCAGCATGCAAAAGCTTTTAGAAGCACCCTGTACCTCTTGCAGAAAACTGGGAAGACGAGTTTGATTGACAAGATCTTCGGAAGTTCGTCAACAAGAAAAAAACTTGCTTTATCCGGTCACAATTGTACTGAAAATGGATGAAGTATGTAACAGGCGTCATCAGATACACAATCGTTCATATCCCTTTCGAAATGTGCTAGTCTTTCGTGTACCGGAAAGAGAAACACAAATGCAGTATTGATTATGGTCCTATGGAATATCTAAAATTCTATTTCTAAATTCTTGGTTCTTGGTTCCTTTACCTTGAAACTCTTATGTCGTGCCGAAGTACAACAGATCGATGAACCTAGTACGGAATGGCCAATCCGAGTCTTTGAAACTCTCGGTAGATTCGGACATTTCGGCATGGCTCATTTTGCCAACCACAATGGTGACTTCGGGAAATACGTTCAAGATTCTCTTGATGGCAATTTCCGTCAGCAAGTAAGAAATCAACACAATGTTTTTCTGCTCCACCTTATGGTCAATGAGCACCTGGATGGCCATCACCGCACCGGCACCACTGATAATCTGTGCATCCAAAAGAAAGTACACGGACCCATCGACAGTTTTTGGCAATGATTCGTAATGTAACTGCGGCTCGCCCGTAGTAGAGTCGCTTTGGATCAAGAGTTTACCTGTGGGAATTGCGGGGAAAGTTTTTCTCACGCAGTTCATGAAACAATCACCGGAACGTACTATACTGACAGCGACAAGCGCCAGTGACTGCGTCACTCCGTTAAAAGTATATCCATTGGGACACAGGACTTGGCGTGGCTGGTAATTTTCCAACGTATCGAGAGCAGCCTCCACTAGAAGATGGGCTATGCGGTCGAAGTAGAAAATAAAGTCGGTTCTGTCGGTTTTTGAGTCGAACAAGATTGAGTGAATACCCGCGGTATGGTTGTTCAAAGGTAATATCTTTAAGTTGGCAAGCTGAGACACATCTACGGCCACCCCATGGCCAAGGGACTTGAGTCTTTCAAGATGCAAGTTGCTCTTCATAGTAAGCTGTTTTTGGATATGCTTGATCATCAAGTCGATGGCACGAGTGTTGTCGAGACCACGAGGAATAACCAAGTCGGCGTTCCGGATGGTAGGATACACAGAAGCAGTGGCATTCGGCTTGACAAATTGTTCCCACTGCTTGAGAGCACCAGCCAAGTCTCTGCCTCTGTATAAGATATCTCTTGTGAGTCTTCGAGCCAAACATACATCCAAGTCAGTATCCACAAAGATCTTGATGTCCATCAAGTCCAAGAGCCTTTGGTCATACAAGGCATAAATGCCCTCGATAATGATGACGTTTGCTCCATAGATGGTGATGTTCTTGTCGGTACGGTTATGATGGCTGAAGGAATACACGGGGATCTCGGTCTTGCGGCCTTGTTTCAACGACTTCAATTTCTCCACCACAAGGTCCAAGTCAATGGCTTTGGGAGTGTCGAAATCGTAATTGCATGCAAATGCCTGTTCGGACTCTGCAGGGGAAAGTGGCTTGTAGAAGTTATCGAACAGCAAGAGCACAGTCCACGGCTGGTTCAACTCCAGAATAATACGCTGTGAAATGGACGTCTTTCCCGATCCAGAGAACCCTGCCACTCCGATCACATACGGTTCAGTCCATGGAGGAACATATGTGTCCAAAGTAGGTTGGGCCAGCTGCTGGTTTTGCGGCGATGCTAGCCCACTAACAGGCGTGGGTGGCTCAGATTGGCGGATCGAATTAAAGAATGAAGCTTGCCTTTCTTCATCTGGGGCAATTCTTGTCAGGAGGGATTTTGTCTTAAGGCTCATGGTGTGATGCACGAAGTCTAAGAAAATACAAGAAAAACGTGGGGAAAAAGTTGGATGTATGTGTATCTATATGTATATGTGGATGAAAGCGGGAGAAAGTGTAATTCGAGTGGATGGCACTTGCGACACCCTAAAACTCTCCTTTTTTGCTTTTTCGATTGTTTGTGTGGAACGTGCTCACTTCCAAAAGAAACGGCTATGCCTGGTGGGGCGTACCTTTAAAAGTGCTGATCTAGAAGTGCTAGGTAAAAGTCAAAAGTGCGCGATGCCCTCGGTCCCTCGCAGACTTGGACCACACGGGGGCCACTGACAATAGAATGGGGGATAAATGTAACGAGCCAGGTTTACTTAATCTTTTTTTTTGCATTTTGATTCGAAAATTTAGGGGGTTTTTTTGTTTACATCCTCAATTTTCTTCTTCTTTTCCTTAAAGTTATTGTTTTATTACAAGTTGGGATGTCATGCTGTGTGTTCATTTGGCTAGTGCCATCATATCCAGGGACCGGCGAGCACACCACAGCCATGGCCCCAACAGCCGTGGCCCCAAAGAGTACCCAATAGGGCCATTTTCCCAGTAATGGTCACATGACGCGAGAAAGAATTTTTTAGTTGATATATTTTTTTTGTGGCCCTAGGTTTTTTTTTCATAATTATTCCTATATTAATTATTTTATTTTTCTTTTTTAACTCAATCTAGATTGCATGTATCGCGGTGGGTCTTCACCTGTCAGAATGAGTCCCGCATGCCCACGAAGCGTGAGCCGGGGCAGACCCACAGTTCAGCTGGTCAAGCGGTCGCAGTGCAAATGAAGAAGCTGTCGCAGTGCTAATGAAGACAGAGCTTCCTGGTTCTCCTACCGATTAAAGTAGCAATAAATAAGATTGTCCAAGAATATAATTAGATAAAGAGCTTATTAAACAACACATTCCAACCCCCGAGGCTAATTCTACAAGATTCACCCACCCCCAACCAATTTTTTTTTTCTTTCTTCAACAATACCGGGAGTATCAACAAGACCATTCTCTCATTCCACACCACCTGCGAATCTGAAAATTGGCCCGGGTATAGAGGCCCAAATGCATGGCTGCGCATCAGCTAGTCTCACCCACCCCATAATACGCACACCCCCATCACCATAAACATACCCACCAATACGGCTACACTCCATAAAACTCCATAGAAAGATTGCAAAAGATTGCAAAAGAAGAAGAATCTCACACGTTTTGCAGTCTTCATAATTACTTTCTTCACTTTGCTCACATCACTGCTGGAATTATGGACTCTAAGACGGGCAGAGGGTACAGGCGAAAAGCTGGTTCTGAGGCATATGAGGAAGAACCTGTGTCTCACGCGGAAACACCAAAAACAAATCCACCCACCGAAAAGGTTGTGATCAATGACTCCAACACAGAAACTCCTTCTTTCGGAGCAATCGCCAAAGACTTAAACTCACAAAAAGGGGCCAACGGTACAGCATCCCCGCGTCTACCGCCAGTAAACTTCAAACCTCTCCGAAACCCTCCGACTCTGCAAGCAGACCGTATTAGGCGTAAGTTTGAAGCACAATTACGAACCCTACGTGCAGACGTTGAGTTCTTTAGCTCAAAGAAGAATCTCACGCCTCGCGAAGTCGAAGAATACCACGAAAAAGAGGATCTCTTGAACCAGATTACCGCCACATCTGGGCCCGAGCAGCATTATGAGCACCCAGACCTAGCTAGTGGCTGTGATGGTTTCGTCGATCGCAAAAGAAAACTAGATCTCCTCAAACCACAGCAAAACACCGACGATCCAGCCTCTGGCAAAAAATCGAGGTTCGACAACCGATGGGAAGCAGATCAAATGAAGAAAGCACAAGAGATCGTTTCTCTGAACCCAGACCAAATTCACGTGCCTAACCAACCTCAATTCGAGTTTGTTTTTGATGAGGCTCAGTTTGTGGATTTCTCTGAAGAGGCGGAACTTGCGGGAGAAGATGGTCACGATATAAAGCCTCCTTCCAAATTCGCCGATATCCAGGCTGTGCGCAGATCTCTCCCGGCATATCGTCACAGACAGCAGTTCCTTGATGCCATCCAAGACTCCCAAGTGTTGATCGTCGTGGGTGAGACTGGTTCTGGTAAAACTACTCAGCTCCCACAGTACTTGTATGAGGAAGGATACTCTGGCTCTACCCCGGGATCTCAGGGAAAACCGCTCAAAATTGGATGCACACAGCCTAGGCGAGTTGCTGCTACCTCTGTTGCCCAGCGTGTGGCTGAAGAGGTTGGATGTGACTTGGGCCAGGAGGTGGGATACAGTATCCGGTTTGAGGATGTGAGTTCGAGAAAAACTGCCATAAAGTACCTCACTGATGGTATGCTCTTAAGAGAGTTTTTAACCGATCCGCTACTTTCCAATTATCTGGCCTTGATGATTGATGAAGCGCACGAGAGAACCGTGTCAACGGAGATTGTGCTTACATTACTCAAAGACGTTATCAAGGAAAGACCAGAGTTAAAGTTGATTGTTGCATCTGCGACCATCAATGCAAAAAAGTTTGCTGATTACTTTGATGGCGCACCTATCTTTTCGATTCCTGGTAGAAGGTTTCCCGTTGATATATGCTACACTAAGAATCCAGAAGCAAACTACATACAAGCTGCCCTCACAACAGTTTTCCAGATCCACACGAAACATGAAACTCCAGGTGACATTTTGGTGTTTTTGACTGGCCAGGAGGAAATCGAAACAATGGAAGAAACTTTGAACGATGCTTGTGACAAGCTTGGCGCACTGATCAAGCCGTTAATTGTTGCTCCCATTTATGCGAACATGCCTCCTGTGCAACAAGCCAGGATCTTCGAGCCCACGCCTCCTAACTCCAGAAAAGTTGTACTTGCAACTAATATTGCCGAAACTTCCATCACAATCAATGGAATCAAGTATGTAATAGACCCTGGATATGTAAAGGAGAATGTTTTTAATCCCACTACTGGAATGGAAAGTTTGGTGGTTGTTCCCTGTTCAAGGGCGTCTGCTGATCAAAGGGCTGGTAGAGCTGGCAGAGTTGGTCCGGGAAAGTGCTACAGACTTTTCACCAAGTGGTCCTTCAACAATGAACTTCAAGCAAACCCAACCCCAGAAATCTTGCGTGTGAATTTATGCGGTGTGGTGCTTTTGCTACTTTCTATTGGCATCAATGACCTCGTGAATTTTGATTTCATGGATCCCCCCAGCAAAGAAACATTGATGAAAGCCCTAGAGTTGCTCTATGCTCTTGGAGCCATGAATGCCAAGGGCCAGCTCACCAAAACTGGGCGCAAAATGGCAGAATTTCCTATTGACCCTATGTTCTGCAAAGCCTTGTTGGCAAGTGCAGATTATGGAGTGCTGAATGAAGTTTTGGCCATCGTTGCCATGCTCTCGGAATCTTCCAGTTTATTTTACCGCCCCAAAGATAAACGAGAACAAGCTGATAAACGCAAGCAGTCTTTCACCCATGCAGCAGGAGATCATTTGACACTTCTAAATATCTGGAAACAGTGGAGCGATTCTGGATTCTCTAATCTTTGGTGTGAGGACAATTTTCTCCAATACCGTACACTTAAAAGAGCAAGAGAAGTACGGCAGCAGCTAGAACGGCTTGGCAGTAAAGTTGGGATAGAATCCTGCGACGCTACGCATCTCCTGGGCGACGAAGAAAAGATCCAAAAGGCCCTTCTCAGTGGATTTTTCCCAAACCTTGCCAGACTTTCGAAATTGGGAACAAGTTATGTGCTGCTTAAAAGAAAGCAGCCAGTATATATACATCCTTCATCTGGCTTGATGCAAGTCAAACCTCCTCCAAAACTAGTCATGTACCATGAGTTGGTTTTGACCAGTAAAGAGTACATGAGAAACTGCATGAGAGTGGAGGAAAAATGGGTCGACGAGGTGGCCAAACACTACTACAGCGAGAAGGATCTTGGGGAGTTACACCCTAAAAGATGATTTCGAAGTAAAGGCTAAATTGACCTACGGGATGAATTGTCTGCCGTGGTGAGCCTTATTGCAGTCGCTGTAATCGATCCTAGACACCTTTCTGTCGCACAATTGAGAGGCCAGTTAGCAAGTAACTGCGTCAAAATTATCAACATCATTCTCTTTCGCGGTTCATTTATTCCACCAAAGCAAAATTACGAGAATTAAACCCTCTTCCAATCCTTCCTTTACGGGGTCTATTGATGGTCTGCCTAAACCGTTTCTGTTACATGCAAACCAAAACACGTAATCAAGGCACTTTCGGTTGAGCTGAAAACGAAACGCGATACGAGAGCCCAAAGCGAGCATCGGCCCGGCCCCAAAGACGCGCCTTGCATGCGGCTCGTACTTTCCGTTCAGTCTACAAATTCAAAAAGGAAGGGGAAAAAATCCTACAATCTAAGATCCCACATATCCTGACAGGTAACTGGCTGGATTTTTTTTTTCTCTTCAAGGACTCTCCCTTCCACACTTTCATTTGCTTTACTTTTATTCAGGCATCGTTTCCAAGGAATCTGTTATTTTCTTTAAAGTACCAACCGATGGAGAAGAATTCCGGGTTGCTCCCATTTGCCTATACCTCCCATTCGTTCAATGAACGAAGTGCACTAAACACTGCTCCTCGAGAAAAGCATGTCATTGATGAAAATGCTAGCAGCATGTATCACACGCGTGTCAGCAATCCTGCTGGTGCAGTTCAGAAACCAGGACAACGGGTGAAAGGGCCAACATTACTGGTAGTACCTTCTATTAAAAGAAAGATGGGTGACAGTTTCTATCAAAATGACGATAAAAAAAGACAGGATACCAATGATGTCCCTGACTTCTTCCAACAAGGTCTGGCGCTGCAATGTGAGTCCTCTGCGGTGCGTTCTGCTTCAGTCACGCTCATTGATTCAGACCAGTCGACTGATGTCACCGAGCCTGACCTCTCGGATGATATGGAAGATTTCCCCGCCCCCTTTCACAGATCCCAAGTTGAAAACCTCCCTAGTTCGCCTCCTCAACTATTACAGGCGTCCGAGTACGATGTTTCTTTAAATGATTACAATGTACCAGAGTCACCTGTGAACCGTCGTCGTCATATCACTCTAAATACGTCACCAGTAAAAGTCACCGCTAGTGTCACACATCAAAGTTCGGAGCCAGATTTTGGGATTGATCCATTCAACCGGTTTAAGATTTCGTTCCAAGGAAATTGTCCTTCGACCGACACAGATTCTATTTTGGAATCTGTTCCAGCCTCGACAGCTGATAAGTCTCTGTTCGTGGCCGCCAAAAATATCATTCTTCAAAGCTTCGAGGATGTTCTTCCTTGTGTTTCGCTTGTGGGTATGCAACTAACAGAAATTCCTGACGAAATCAAAGATCTTAACAAGTTGGTCATTTTCAACAACGGTTCATCTCAAGTGCTGCGTCAGCTCTACTTGCTGGATAATCAAATTAAGGTATTGAACCCTTATTTGTTCAAATTCACCAATCTTAATGTTTTGAGCTTGCGACGGAACCGAATCCGCTACCTTCCAAATTGCATCAGTAAGTTATCCAACCTCACTGACTTGAACATCAGTAGCAACAAAATAAGCTACTTGCCACCGGAGATTTTGAACCTACCGAATCTTACCACCTTTCTTGCTGGCCCAAACCCATACCTTGCCATTCCTGATGATGCTGTTGAAGTACCAACTACCGGCATTAAGTCCAACAAAATTATGAAATGGGTTTCGCCAATTCGTTTACTCCAGAGGAAACAAAATACACCATCTTTGAAGGCCATTTGTTTAGATACAGTTGGGAAATATGACGTGACGTACATGGAAACAAAATTGTGGAAGAAGACGATACCAAAGCACTTGCAGCCGCTTCTTGCATTGGCAATATCCAAGGGGAAATTCCTAGATAAGTGCGAGAAGTGTGACATGATTGTCGTTGAGCCGTATGCTGAAGTTATCGAATGGTGGGATATCCTTGAAAACGTAGATATCCCCATCAAAAGGAAATTTTGCTCGGGGCTGTGCCTCTTAAAGTATCAGGAAGAAAATAAGTTCGCCAAATTGAAGGATGTATAATAGATTAGGTGTATATTGTCAATTGAACCTTTCAGGATTCTAGATAGATTTTATTCTCACGAGAATCTATTAAATAATATCTTGAATCAGATATGTGCCATATTTCTATAGGTTCAAAGTAAATATTTCAAATTATTTCGACATAAATGCCTGGAAAAACGCCTTTCTTTCCGCCCAACAGCCCACTCCACCACTCTCCATCACATGTGATGACCCGGATGACATCACCTTTCTGGAATTCCAAATCAGATTCAGCGACTGAACAAAAGTTGAAAAGAGCACGACAGTAAACGACTGATGAGTCGGGCTCGGGATAATCATTCCTATCACGTGAGGTGCTTGGTCTTTTTACATCCTGATCACTCTTTAAAGGAGGAGGCTTTCGGCGCTTGCCTATGTTTTCACCCGGAACTGTTGAAAGGTTCTCATGGTGCACAACACTCATGTCGTCATTACTTGCCTTGAGAGAGATTTTGGAAGTATTGCTGTGGAACACCGGAAGCGCAGTTCTTGAAACCAAGCTGTTTTCGTCAAGTGTTTCAGCAATACACACAAGATTAGAGTGGGTTTGATAGGCCGCTGTCAATTGCACAAAGAATAGGAATTGTATCACAGGCTCGATGAAACTTCTTACGAGCATAAAAAAACATGGGAGCTCCTGTTTCAAAAGCGAGTTGTGGTCGTCGTAAGACCTCCTTAAATCAACGAGTTTTTTTTCCAAAGAATGATATTCTTGGTTCTGCTTAGCCGTGAACTCGTTTGTGGTGCTAAGAATAGTCATACTATCGAATTTATCATAAACCCGATCAAAGGACATCAATGCCTTATCTCTAAGAGCAACACGCTCATGAATTTTCTCTGAATATGAAAGCAAGATTCGGATACGCTCATCAATATTCTGCGGAATTGAACGAAGCGATTCTTTCAAGCAAATTCCAATCTCCACCATTGTTGCGGAATAGCTCCGAGTCCTTTCACTTAGGTGACTTATACCTCCACAAGTTTCTGTGAGTACCTCAACAGTGCTTGGAGTGGACAAAACCTGAATAGAATTGGCCACCTTCTGAGAGCTCTGGACAACTTCTAAAGAGGACGAGATATAATGCTTGTTAAGCTTGATGATCTCTTCGCACGCCTCGGTAATCGCGTCCAATTCCTCCACAAGATCTTCAAATTCTTCATCCACCGTCTTTGTGGGAGCGTGCGTTGGTTTTCGCCAGTGCTCTTGTACCCGAGTATTGATTTTTTCCGTCTTATCACGAACTAAGTGTGACGTACTGGCGATTTTTCCCGCAATTGTTCCAAGGACCCCATTGGAAGTTCTCGATTTTTTCATGTCCTGTTTCTCCATGGTTTAAAAGATTGGACCTGTTTTTGTTTCTAAGGATGAAAAAGATGGTGGTTTTAGCAAAAGGTAGCACATAATTTTGTAGACCTTCCAAACGCGCGTGGTTTTATGGTTCTCTATCTTTTTTTTTTTTTCTTGGGTGCAAACTATTAGCGCGGATGGCTGCAAACCTATTATTGCAAGCATTAACATGTGAAAGACTTAAACCATGATAACATGCAATTTTGCGCTGCACATTAATTCCAACCTCTTTAAGGGTGGCCATGATGAGATCCAGGCCACGCAGAAATACGCTCGGGCCTTGGGGAGTTTTCACGGCTGGACACTTCCAGGGCGTTGGAGTTCGAGTGTTGAGCCGTAGAGGTATATTGGAGCACGGCTATTTCGTTGATAAGGTCTGCTTTCTGGGACACATTTAATGAGGACGTATGCAATTCCGTCATGAGGTTTGAAATTCTTTCTTCGAACAAATTCTCGAGGTTTTTGATGAGCTGGTCTCCAAACAGTCGGTCGGTCGGTAAGTTTAAGTAGACTTTGGACTGTAAGGAGCGGACGATTCGAAGTTTCCCAATAACATCATGGAAATATTTAACCGTCTCCAAATCTCCCTCCCGTGCAAGCGCTGGCGGACTGACGAGCAAGATTGCGGCATAATATAGCATCATGTGAATATGTACCGGCACGTACTTGAGGTTATTCAGTATATCTGGGTCGCTCAATACCAAATTGAGCACAGTCTGTGCAGCATTGACTGCGATGTTATAACTCACCAAGGCCTGATCCTGGGACACAAGACCAGAGTTGGAAACAAAGTCTTCTTCTTCATCCTCCTCGTCACTGTCTTCATCGCCGGAATCTTGTTCGGATTCTTCATGAGCTATGGCTGTCACTTTTTGTGTTTCTTTTGGAGCAGGAGTTCTGTACTTTTTCCAGTTTGGCAACAATAAAGTCTCGCCACCGCGATCTTCCTGTAATTGCCGAATAACCGAACTGTTGATATGCATTTTGGCAAAATTGTAATAGATCAAAGTTGATTTAGACAGCCATACTGCCCCGTTGTTCATCGGTGCAAGAAGAACTGTCCAAGATACCATCCACTTGTCAAGTTCGAGATTTGACCGTGAAGGTATTCCAAAACTTTTTGGCGCAAGTAGGTCCCATGCATTTCCCTTGAAAGATTCACTAAGAGCAAGATTATATTCAACTTGTGACACAAGACGTAAATCGGTCAAATTGGTGTGATCTTTATTCTGGGGACTGAACTTCTGGTTCAAACTCTGCTCGTGGTCCCTAGAATGTTTACTGGCTTGCTCTATTTTACGAGGCTCCTCCTTCATAAGCAACTGTCGAGGATTTCGAAGTGTGTAATCGTCGTTCAGTACTAGCGATTGCCTATTGAAAGTCATGCTTTGCTGTCCGTCCAAAATGAACAAAAGATACCATAGTTTTATCCGATCTTGTTCGTCGATGGAGCTTTTGCTCGGTTCGCCTCGTGCGGGCCGATTCAAATTGAATTCTTTCGCTAGTTGTAATGCAATTCCAGTGAACATTTGGGAATCAGAGAGCCAGAAACTGCAAAGCACCAACGACACAATCGTGTTGAAAGCTTCTTGTTCGGTCTTTGGCCTACTGGAGAAGAGAACACCAGTGCACAACTCTCGAAGGTATTTTTGGAGTAACTCCTGCTTGGAAGAGATTTCCTGGCCCGGGTAATGCATCAGGGCGATGGTACAGATCGCGCACACGAGTATAGGCGACGAGTCCCAAATAACATCTAGGGAAAACTTCTTGATCTCAAACCCAAAAAGTTGTTGGGCGATGTTTTCATCAAAGAATTTGAAGAGCGTCTTCGCCTCATCGATTGTGATGACATTATCCCGGAAATCTGCCGACCCATATTTGGATCGCTTGCACTTGGATTTCTCTTCTTCCTGTGAGTTCCTGCGTTTAGCAGGATTGCGGACGGTTGCAATAGATTCTAGTCTAAGATCTTTTGTTTGTGTATCTGTTCTTTCTGATATTTCTGGTCTTTCTGACCCTTCTGATCTTCCGTGTCTTTCTTGTGGGATGTAGCTCTTTCTGGTATTTCTACCACTAGAATCATTGTCTGCAGTCAACGTCCTCTGGTTCGCCTGGAGCACATTAAGAATGTCGTTGAATTTTGCATCCACAGAATTAAGTTTGGTCTCTATGGAAGACCTCCATTCATGCTCACTTGTGTCAAGCACTTGTGGTTGAGGAGTGGTTTTCGGGTGCAATGGAACATGTTTGGCCTTGGAGGTTGTTGCGGCGTGGGCCATAGGTGGTAGTGGGGAAGGAAGTGAATTTGGGAGAGGATTCAGGATTGTATTCAAAGTCGGAAGTGTGTTCACAGAATTGTAAATTGGAGCCTGCAGTCTTGTGACTGTGTGGATATTTTGTGGTGGTTCATATGGTTTTGTTGTCTGAGGTGGGCCGACCAGAGGAAAGCTCAAAGACGGTAGCTTGAAGACAAAGTGACAGGAGCTTGCGAGTCCGTTATTCACACAACGCACACAAGGAAGCGTTTTATCATACTCACACTTGACTTTAGACCTCTTACAGTTGCTGCATGGTTTAGTTCTTATTCCTTTAGCCATTTATGTGGGCTCATGGGATTTATGGTTACACGAGATAGGGCCATTTACCGGGATGATCCATCACTGAAACCCGTGCACCGCTTGGATGGTGGTTTGTGTGTCTTCATAGTCATATTAGATTGAAAGGGGTTCAGTCGATGTTTCCGGTGAATATATGACTTGGGATTTCAATTCAATAAGGGAGAAAGAAAAAAGAAAGTTTTAACTATTTCTTCCCTATTTTTAGTTGTTTTAACATTTGCATTCTAACATGGTCGTGTTTCAATTCCCGCACTTTCATGGTTTATTAAAAAAAATTGGCAAGGTCCTGTGATATTGTTTTCCTTTACAGAAACAACAAATAAAATTAGCAACTACTTTTTTTCTAATTTTCCGTCAGAAATTTTTCTATTTATCGAGAATTTGAATCACAAAGATATAAAAGTATTTATTTTTGTTGACGTGACTAATACAAATTCCGATATCGTCTTTCTCAAGGCCCCTCCGCATCCGTGCCGCAGTACCCCAGATTCCACGAGATTGCGATTCTAGCTCCCGTGATTGCATTAAGCAAAGCCCGTGAACCCAAATTTTCCAGTTATTCCAGTTATTCACATTCTTCCTTAAAATTTTGCTCCTTAAAATGTCTATGAAATCTAAAATTAAGACGTTCTTTGGTGTATCGAGAGAGTACGCTGTTATCGGAGCGTCCAAGAACCCAGCAAAGTTTGGTTTCAGAATCTTGTCTTGGTATGTGAGCCACGGTTTACCTGTAGTGCCAGTAAATCCAAAAGAGCCGGAAATTTTGGGCCAGAAAGTGATCCCAACAGTTAAAGACATTTTGCTCGCTATTTCCCTTCGGAAGGACTTGGGCTATCATAAGCTTTCTGAAGTAGATGGGCTCAGTATTTCATTCTTGACCCCACCCGAAATCACTGCTAATACGCTAGAGGAGATATCTACTGTTCCTGATTATAAGAGTCTAGTGAAAGGGTTGTGGTTCCAACCAGGAAGCTACGATAGGAAAGTGATCGAGAAAACCAAAGAACTTGGACTTTCTGACCAAACTATCCACGAGGGCGAGTGTATTTTAGTCCGGGGCGACGAAGGGTTAAATGCTGCGAATTTATAGTAGACATACACCAGAAATACATTCAATAAAGCAAGAATAGATATCTATCCATTGAAAAGTCGTAGCTGACCAATAATAGCTAGGAAATTAATATCTCATGTACGAATTAAGGGCCTGGCTCTATAAATGGATACACACGCTTCAAGGCAACCAGACCTTGGAATATGCTATTCTGTTTTTCTTTTTCTTTTTCTTTTGGTTTTTTTTTTTTCTTTTGCAACGATCATATCTGTTCCATGAGATTTTTTATATACTGTGTCCACGTCTCATCATCTGCAGCAGGGGGAAGCGTGGTGGCGGACGGTGGATCTATGATGATCTCGAAGGGAAACGGACACACATCGAGGGTCATTATGGGCGGGATATGGTCCTTGTGCATGTTAGCGAGGGCTAAAATTTCGTTTATTGTAGTTTCGAAACTTAATGCCGATAACCGTAGCAACTTCTCTGCAGAGTTGACGGTGGTGGCCGGTCCCGATAGGTGCTGGTGCTCACGGTACAGTAGAGGTAGACAGTTGACGTTGATGATCCAGGACTCCCAGCACGCAGTGGCAGATACAGGCTCTTCCTTGACGTGGCCGAACCAGCCGGACTTTTTCTTGGACTTCGTGGCGACTTTCTGCGAGAACGATAACACTATCTGGCCAACGGCCGGCTCGGAGCTATGTGTAGCCAGGGCAAAGTCTTGTTTTATTAGCTGGTCTATTTTTTGATCGATCGTGGAATCGATATCCGGAGCACCAGCGACCATTGGGTACGGAATCTCCAAAAATTCGTTGGTTACAGGCTCCACTGGTCCAAAAAGGCGATGAAAGAAGATCGTCCAGAGAACACCTAAAGAGCAAAGGTTAGTATGTGAATTAATCTGAGACATGTGATTTTTAAGTTGATATTTTTCGAGTTTTTAAAACAGACGGTCCAAATTTAAGCCGTGGTTGACAAATGAGGCAAAATTTCAACAGTTTAGTGACCAATCAATCTATTTTGATTGCTTGAAACATTGTCGTACTACGCTGCGTAGTACAAGCGCCTTTATATTTCGTGGGGAGTTTTCATGCAAAGAGGATTTGAAGGTTTGGGAATATTCCCATTTTCACGGCAGAATAAGTAGCTGGTACATACCTTTCAAGGACTCGCGAGCCACGGACCGCTCGGCGGTCAAATTAAGTAGAAACTCCATGGGGTCTATTATGTTAGAGGCCGTTTTCTGTGGAGTTCACGGTATTCAGTTGTACGCTTGTATAGGTGATAGCATGCCGGGGCGCGCGAGCGTGCCACAATAGAGATCGTGTATATGACCCAGGCCTGGGGCCGACCAGTCACAGGTTGGAAGAGGAGACAATTCAAAGAGCAGTATAAAGATAAAAAGGAAAAAGGAAAAAAAAAAACTTTGCCTTGAGAAGAAAATAATCAAAAATTTCTCTCTAACCAGGTGTCGCTTTTAAAGGGGAACTCGCAGGTTATGGATTTGACAAAGGGTCAAATTGAATTTGAGAACCGGTTATGAGCCCGTTCTTTTATGCGTGGGGTCGCACCCAGCTCGATCACTTGTTCTCCACGTGCGCTTTGGAGTTTGAAAGAACCTGCAGATTCCATTGAGTTTCTTCACCAATTATACCCCACAACTACATAAATTTCCACATCAAATGTTAGTAGGCTTCTAAATTGATCTTTTTTTCTTCTTCAATGCCCCAATCTTCCAATTTATAATTATACAATTTCTATTTATGTTGCATTGTAATCCTCTGATCTCGTGGCGGATCTTTTTGTACAGTCTCAAGCCTTGTCAAACACGTGCTTTCCCACCACCATCTTCTCCATGATATCCATGAGCAACGGCATCGTCACTGTCTCCAAAATCTGTTGCTCGCTTGGCTTGAATTTTGCAAGCACATAATCCGCAACATTCGGGCCCAGTGACTTACTTATACCGATGGCCAACTTCGTGTAGTCATTTCCCATAATCTTATCGATCGACCGTAGACCGTTGTGGCCCCGCGCACTGGTATTTCTTCGGCGTATTTGAACTTTCCCTAACTCCACTTGAAGTTCATCATGCAATATAACCAAACATGGGTTTTTCCCCACATTTTCCTGTTTGAACTTTTGCCAGGCCTTTGCCACTGCGGGCCCCAGTAAGTTCATATAGGTGGCCATCGTCTGCGCTAGAAGCACGTTTGAATGCTTTGACTTTTCGCTTTGACTCGTTTCAATTGGGCCAAGATGCTTTGCAGGAGAAAGAGGCGAGAACCCAGGCCACGCTTCCGTTGCCATTTTCTGGATGGCCCATTTCCCGACATTATGACGCGTGCCATTGAACTTTGGTGACGGGTTACCAATCGCCATGAAGAGGATTGCTGGGTTGTTGGAACTACCGTTGACCATGTTCAAGGTTTTTCTTAATGAAAATGGCAGAACACCCAGAAGCATGCGATGATGGGACATGCTAAACGTCCTTTTTAGTGAGAAAGGCACCATTACCGGAAGTTTTGTCAAATAGGAGATTGCTTCGTTATGTCCTCTGAACATGTTGATGTCACAAGATGGGATGCCGTCGCATGTCGCGCGCCTGCACACTTACCCTCAAGGCCTATGGAACTCAGACAATTTAAAGGTAACGAAGATAAAACATAATGCCCCTGTCAAGCCTTATAATAATGTTTCATATGTCAGACTTTCACCAAAGCTTCTTTGAAACATCATGAAATATAGTTGAGGCTTTTATGAAAATTTTCCTCTCACCCTGCATGTTTCTTCGAGTCTCTAGTCTCTGCCATGTTCCCGAGCTCAAGAAGATTACGATGCGAGTTCTGATACCGAATATGTTGGGATTTGGATACTTTTCTCAACTCTTCTAGCCTTTCTCTCATTCCGGGAACATCGCGCAAATTCTTCTCCAATTTAAGTCTTTCCTCTTCGAACTTGAGTCTGCGTTCTGCATCCAAGGGCCCGAAACAGTAACCTCCTTTGCCGTCTAGCTGTAATAAGCGGTTGTGGAAATGCCACAACGCTGGGCGGTGAGCTACCGAGAGAAGAGAAATTCCGATCTCTTGAGCATGCTTGTACATAAATTGTTCCATATCAGGAGACACGGCCGAAGTGCATTCGTCGAGAACTGCAAACTTTGGCTCATGGTAATACAAGCGTGCCATTGCCAATCTTTGTTGAGCTCCGATTGATAGTTCCTCGCTCCAATTTTTAGCCGTATCCCAGTCAGAACTTGAAGTAAGAAGATCTCCCAAGTCGAGAATCTCCATGATTTTTTCCAAGTCCGCTTCTTTCTTTCCTTTAGGATTATTTTGGAATTGCGCAAGAGAATGTGGGTAAATGATTTGTTCTCTCAATGTGCCATTGACAAGATAAGCTCTCTGAGGCAAGTAGAACATGTTCTCCGAAGTGGGAATGGTAATTGAACCACTTTTGCAAGGCCACAAACCACCCAACATTCTGAACAAGGAGGACTTACCCGCACCGTTGGGTCCTGCGATGAGTAGGTGTTCGCCAGGCTTAATACTAAATGTCAAAGACTCTATCAAGGTTACATCGGCTGGTGTAACAAGCTTTACTTTGTCGAAGGTAATTTCATTACCGAATGTCACATTACCACCGGCAGCCTTTGACTGGGAAGGATTGGCAAGCTTTTGGTTCTGAATTTCTTTCAAAGCATCCTGGAACAAGGTGACACGCGAAGCGTGTCCCACGACTTGTAGCAAGTACCTGCGAGAGTAAATCAACCGGTCTAAAGAGTCAGAAGCACTCATTAGAAGGCGCCGATTAGTGATAAATTCACCAGCAGCGTTGGGATCCGGGTCCTTTTCGAGGTACTTGTTTAGAAAAACCGGGGCAGAACACAACACTAAACCAGCTGCGCCCCAGAAGTATTTCACAATGAAACTCTGTGCAATTTCATGAATTGCCCGCTTCTTGTATTCCATTTTTAGGAACCTTTCTAATTGATAATAACAAAAGTCGAGATAGTCTAGCTCGCGCTCATGGCCGCGGAGAAATGCGATTTCCTCGTTATTGGCAACGATCTTAGAGTGTGCTGAGCGGAGTTGGCCTTCCAAGTTGGCCTTTTCCGAAGCTAATTTTGCAAATGGAGGCGAGAAAAATCGCAAGATGGTCGTAGAAAAGTGTGCCAACATTCCAAGTGCCAAGGTGCCCTCGCCACTTCCAACACCACTTTTTGAAAGCTCTTTAGCACAGAGGATCAAATCTAGAGTAGGTTTAAGAAGCTGACCGGGAAGACTAGCAAGAGCCAGAGTGAGTCTACTGATATCGGTGGAGATCCTCTGGTCAGGGTCCTTGATTTTGCTCTCGGAAAGTTGGATTAGAGCATAGTAGTTGGGATCTAGGTTATCAGGTAGATACTCGTTCATTATGCTTGTATCAAGATTCACACGCAAATTCTGGCGCAATTTATCACGGGTCCAATTAAGAAGTGCGTTGACAAATGACGCAGGTATGCCGATGAGCAACCAATAAGCGAGGTACCTAGTGAAACGACGAAGCTTCTTTGAGACAAGTGCCCCAACAAGCATACCGTCCAAGCTGGCAACCTTGATTGTGAGCATTGCTCTACACACCAATAATAAGATATGTGCAACAAGGTATGCAACGGCGGAGTTTTTGTAGCTGGGAACTGCAGATCGGAGGAGTGCAAAAAGTTGAACCCGCGAGAGTTTTGGGGTTTCCATGCTAAATTCCAGCGAGTTTCTGTGTCGCTTGCCACTCTTGTTTACTGGCCGTGAAGTGGTGGTGGCTCCAGAAAAAGCAGCGGTAATAAGGATGATGTATGACGCATTAAGCACAAGTGAACGGTTCGACTGGTACGCCTGGAGAACAGCAAGGACAAGCGAGTTGCGCTTGGTGGCCAATGTCATTGTAATTTGATGGTTTTTACGACTTTTTCTGACGATGTTTTAAAGAATTCCGAAAATGTGGGGGAAAAAATGTGTCCATATATCTCTGGGGAAATGCGTGTGGGGAGCAGGTGGTGCGGCACGGTCCAGAAAATGTGGGGATCGGAAAGTGCGCGTGGGTTGAATTACCGAGGGTGGGCAGAAATGCCAGTCTTGCAGAATAGTCAGGAAGAATTAAGTGTCTTCTATAATTAGGGGAGTGGACTTTCTGATTAATTTTCTTTTTGACTTTGTACATTGTGAGTAAAAATCGGGGGCGATTCCTCTCTTTAAAATCGGGTATTCTTTCATAACATAGAAACATATGATGTGAATCTTGACATGTAACATGGCAGTTCCGAGTTAGAACGACGATGATTCGGGTTTTTAGGTCTAAGGATTGCCAGAAACTCTAGTTTTTTCAGAGTTCTTTGAATGGATTATTGAAGTTTCTGTTTCAATGGAGCCATTGTCCCGACAAATCAACAAAAATGGAGTGTTATGTTGAAGTCTCAGCCAGAGAAATCACACCCACGCACCATCGATAAACATCCACTGTTTATCCATAGAGGGCTTCATTTCATTCAATAAGCACAATATTGAACAATTGTTATTCCTTTTGGATTAGGCATGGTCTAAACTGCAAACAGAGTGATCCAAAGATCACAGCTTTTGTAAGTTCACCCTAGTCACAGAGAATATTTTTCAGGGAATCTAAGCAGCCAATTATGATAGCTTGAACATAAATAGTCCACTACGTCCCTGTATGGACTTAATTTTTAGAATGGGGCTGAAAATGTTTCGCTGTGAAAGCCAAGCAAAGAACCGAAAAAAAAAAAAATGAAAATCACAAAAGGCAGATGCACAAAGAGAGACCTTTTCTTTCGCAAAAAAATCTTTGAGTATGAACTTCTTTCACTTCTGCTCGCTGTAAGACCTCCAAAGTTTAAATTTACCAGACAAGGTAGATATATGCATCCCTAATTGCCTAGAAGTGAGTGGAACTCAGACTTATACTCAGCCATCCGAGCCTCAAGCTCACCTACTCTTATAAAGTAAAACCTGTTGGCCAAGTCCGTGGTTGTCGCGCATGGTACATAGTCTTCGAGCATATTCTCATATAGTTTGAGAAGCTGGTGACCCGTGGGCGGGTTTTCTAGCGGAAACTGGTTCTGGCGGCGGGATAAGAGCGTACTTTTATGGGTATACCAATCTTCTGCCAATTCGTCGAGCCTATCGCTATTCTTGACTTGCTCGGGAGTAATGAGGCCCAGGGTATGGAGGAGCTGGGCCACGAGCAAGAGGTCTCGATGAGTATACGAACCTGGGTCTGTGGCCACCGATCTACCAGATTTAGTCATTGTGAGAATTTGAGTGTTTGGGCGTTTGGGTGTTTGGGTGTTTTGGGTGTTTGGGTCTTTGAGTGTTTAAATATCCGGGAAATGAGGGCTTGGGATTTAGAGGGATTCAGAGTCAGTTTGTGGTGCACAACTTTTAATAGTCTTGTTTTTGGCTAATTGATAAGAGTGAGGTGTAGGATTATCACTGCTTCGCGGCCGTGTTTTTCATCATGTTCATCATGTTGATGTGTGGAGCGTATACACTACGGGATTGCGCGCCCCAGCTGCAACTGGACATTCTGATGGACATTTTAATTATATCATCGGGGATACTTCTAGCTGGTGTAAGACTGGGTGAAACAGCGAAACAAAAGAAAGTTTCAGTATATAAAAAAGACAAAACCAAGAAATTCATTAATTCTTGACATTTGAATTGTAATACTGGGGTGGTTGCTTTCATAGGGTATTGATGGCGTGGAGAGGGTTCGCGAATCGCGACTCGTGTCGTTTCCTTCAAGATTTTTCACAGTTGAGAAGTGAAGTTCAAAGTCGCATATAATACGTTCAATATCTTCCGAAATCTTGAATTAATAAACTTTATACTACTCTTAGGAGTATTCTGTTCATTCCAACTAATATATCATGCAAAATTTGGATGAATCTTAAGGTCTCACCCCGACACCGTTTTTGGAGGGCCCAGTCGCACCATCGCGACAGATGTGGAAGAGAATGCCAAGCTCGATACTTCTGAGTATTCTTCTAAGTTCTGACTATATTCTTCTGACTACATCCTTCAACTTTCTCTTTTTAGAAGGATTATGTCACAAGAAAAAAAAAAAGAAAAGAAAAACAACATAAAACCTTCACTTTAAACTCCGAAAATGAATAAGTAAAAATTTAGATCCATTGAAACAAATCACCGTGGTGCAAGAGAATGATGCAAATCTCACTTCAGTTCCAGCCTTCAAAACCGTGCCGCGGAACCAAGCTTGGCCCCAGGTTCCTGTTTCCATATTAAGAACGATGAAGGAGAGACGTACTCAATTGCTTAAAATTCCTTGCTTATTCTCCGAATATTTTTTCTTGACTAAATATAAAAAATCTCTCATGTTTTGGTGTCTGACCGTACTCTTGTATCTTAGTTATTACCCAGCAATAAACCTCTTATTCCTCAATGTCCCCTTCCAAAATATTTCAGCCGCATGGGTCCTGAATGAGGCGTGGGCCCTGAATCGTGCGAGATGTCGTTAAGGCCTCCAGCCACAGGACCCATGTCGGGCCCCAGAATTTAACATGTGAAATATCCCCAACATACAAGGGCCAGACTATTAAACTTTTTTAAAACTAAATATTGAATCACCTACAAAAATTACATTTTCCCTTGTGGCAACAAAAAAAAAAAAACATATCCCTGTCAATATCTGCCGCCCCCAGTAGACGATAAATATTCCTCGCAGTGCCTTGGGTGCCGGATCTCGATATGCCTCATTCGCATACTGTGGGCGTGCTGTTCAACGTAAACGGTATAGAAAAACCTACAAAAGACCAACACCACAGGAACAACAAGCATCTTTTTTCTGATGGGAACACAGTGGACCCAAAGCTCGACTGTCATGCCCAATCTCTCTCCGGGATTCAACGCCCGATTTGCTAGTATTGAGCTAGATACACCGGGGTCGCAGGCCCTGCCCAATACAAGGGCCCTGCGCAAACAATACCCGGCTAATTTGTACCCACAAAACCATGCTCCTTATGCCAATACTACCCCTTCAAAGGCCCCCCGGCTTTCTACGGCGGAACGTGCACAGAGCAGGTCCTCTTCCAGCACAAAGACGCCGTGTTTAACTCAAGTTTCTCAGAAAAGGAATCTACATCTGGCTCACTCAAGGGAAGACCGTGGCCGCGACGTCAGTCAACATGAAGATAAGCACACAAAGTACCAAGATCTGCCGGAAATGTCGTTCATGAAGGAAACATCTTCTTCACGTAAAAAGCAGTCATCTGGTGCTACGCGTGATCGTCTGTTATCACAAACGCGCTCGTCTTCACACTCCGATATCTATACTCGTCGGAGTCACCACTATGCTTCGTTAGCATCGAAGAAGAGACAAATCTCCAAGTCATCTAAGATCACAGAGGCCACCGATACCGTTCCCGAGTCCTCAGTGAAGGTTCCTTTTGCAGATAAACCAACGATATTCACCAGTTATTCACCGTCTCGAAATGTATCTACAGGTCACACTCCAAGATCAACAGAGGACGTCTATACTCGGCTTTACCACAGCTCTCGCAGGTCCAAACCCGCCGTTGATAAACCCAACAAGACAATAGCGTCTTCTGCTACAAAATCCATGTCTGCATTACTCCCCAAACCAACATCTGCATTGCACACAACCCCCACTATTGCATCTCCCAACAAAACTAAACACACTCGCAACCGCACGCCTACAAATCCCACATCACCCCCAGTACCGCGTGAAAAGCCTTCTTCGATCGAGGAAATGTACCACCTCATCTATAAGTGTGACCCGGCCTTTTTTTCTGAATCAAACTCACTTGACCTGTCGCTTGTGGCACAAGACCCTATCCCCGCAGCAGATTTGATCAGTGGCAGCAAAGGAAAACATTTAAGTGTCTACGAAAGGGGTGAAATCATGCGTAATACCAACGTTTACTATGTTCCCACGTCATGGAAAGAATACAACCCTTCCAGCGATATAAATATCAGCAGCTTCAAAAACAACTACGGGTTTGATGACCTGGAAGGTAACTACCTCATCAGACCACAAGATCACATCGAGTACAGGTACGAGATCGTGCGAGTTCTTGGAACGGGGTCCTTTGGGAATGTGGTCCACTGTACAGATCATAAATATACTGGTCGTGGGGGTCAACGGCGAAATGTTGCCATTAAGTTGATCAAGAATGAACTCGACTGGTCTTTACAGGCCGTGAGTGAAATAAAAATGCTCAAGCATCTCATGGCAGCGCTGCAAGGACGTGTAAATGACTATATCATGAATTATTGCGATCATTTTCATTTCCGTGGCCACATGTGCATTGTGAGCGAAATGCTTTCACTCAATTTCTATACATTCCTTGAAATCGGTAACTTTCGAGGCGTCTGCTTGGACCTTGTCAAAAACTTTGCTTACAAAATATTGAAAGGCTTACAGTTTGTACACGACCAAAAGGTCATACATTGTGATCTAAAACCCGAGAATATCATGATTAGGCTTCCCCTGAATTACCACCCCGGGGATTCGAATGTTGCCGGCTTTGATGTAAAGCTCATCGATTTTGGCTCCTCGTGTTTTGAAACAGAAACCTCATTCTCTTATATCCAGTCGCGGTTCTATCGGGCACCAGAGGTCATTTTGGGTGCCAGGTACGGCTACGAGATCGACATATGGTCGTTCGGGTGCGTTATTGCAGAACTCTTCACAGGGTCCCCACTTCTCCCTGGAAAAAATGAGTTGGAGCAGATTGCGCTTATTCTTGAGATGTTTGGAGCTCCTCCCAGTGCGTTGATTCTTGCCGAGAGAAAACGTTTGTTGCGCTTTATGAAGATGGATACACACCGCAAATTGAACGATCCATTGGTGTCAGACCCAGCAATGTATTCCAATAAACCCAGAATACAAGTGGATGAGAAGAAATTGAAGAAAACGATGCTTTACTCCTTGTTTAATTTGGAGGGAAAGATCAACCTACAGTTTCTCAACTTACAGATTCAGGCAATTGAGACAAAGGAACAGCAAACGTCTGCTACCGGTCCATTCAAGAAAGCCGTCAAGATTAGTGCGCGGTCCTTGGACGTTGCTATGCGGTTGCATAGTTCTAACGAAGAGAAGGCCGACCAGACTAATTTCTCCAAATTCATGAGCCTGATTTTCCAATGGAACCCGGCTAGTCGACCCAAGGCATCCGAGCTTCTTGAATCGCCTTTCCTAAAAGAATTCTCATGAATCCGAAAGAAAAATATAATCAATTCAACAAGAAATGGAGTGTTCAATGTAAATGAATTGGGCGGTGCATATTTCGAGTCCATCCACACTCCCATCCGCGCGCTCCCAAATAAACTCCCCGGGGGTTTCCCCGGTTCACACTCATGTGCACTCCAGTTGGCCTCCACTCCCCCACAACCAGCTGAGCAATACCCGTAGGGTGATTATGGCCACAAAATTTCAAAAGTGTCCCCAGCTTTGGACATACAATTCTATATAAGAAAAGAATCATATCTCAGTACAATATACTCCCTCCCAAGTATGAGTGAAACTTTCCCCCCATCGAAGAGATCCAATAGAGCTCGTTTGGTATCCCATCTATATGATTACACCAACAACATCGCAGAACTGCGTGGTTATGACTCAAATAGAGGCCTTGCAGCAGGAACAGCGGCGGCAATGCTTGGTATAGGTCTTGATAAACTAGAAACCAGGAGTTCCTCTTCTACGGCCGACCTACCGTACCTGGAAGAGGAGGCTAAGCTCATCGACAAAGTGGCCCTGTCTGCTGAAGAAATGCAAGGAGAACACGCCCATTTCATGGACAGATTCATGGATATATTGGTGCGGAGCACAATGCCCGACTCTCCCGAAGCAGTAGAGATCCAAAGGCGCATGAATGATCCGTCTCGAACGAAAAGGCCCCCATTATCTGTGCGTGTATTTGTATCGAATTTAAAAGCATTGAGTGGAAAAATTGGGGCGTTCTTCAAGATTCAGTACGGGATAGTCCATGTGTTTACATGGCACAAGCCCACAAAGACCCTCTGTGTTTTATTAGCATACACTTGTGTTTGTCTCTGGCCCCACTTGTTGGTAGCATTCCCTCTACTTTTCCTCCTTTTTGGCGTCGTCATTCCGGGTTATTTGCACCGGCATCCGATGGACATGCCTGAACTAATTCCAGTGAAAAAGCGGGGCCAAACATTGCTTGAGTATTTCAATGAGTCCAAAGATAGCAGTGTGCTTATTGATCTTTTAGAAGAAAGAACCCAGCTTGCTGAGGAGTATCCACAGATACACTCCAACGAGTCTACCTCCTCCGGATCGACCGTACCAAAGGCCAGTTTAAATAAGGACATTACCAATGGTGTTGATTCTGCAGACAAACTTGATCCAAAAGACAAAAAGAAGTTTGTCAAGTCCCAGGTTTCCTTGTTGATAAACATGCGTGATTTGCAAAACTTGACTGGAGATGTATTGCTGTCTATTGCTAAAGGCGAAAAACTAGCTAACCAACTCACCACTTTCAAAGATGAGCGGCTCACCACATTCATTTTCTACATCTTGATTGCGGCCACACTGTTCGTTTTATTTTTCGGCAAATATATTCCCTGGAGAATCCTTTTCATCCAGTCAGGTTGGATGTTGCTTGCGCTCTGTCATCCGAACACTAAAAAGTATCTTCTCCGTCTTTCAAACAGCCAAGGTACAAACAATGAGAACGCATCTAATTCTCAGGGAGCTAGCATCGCATCCTTTTTTGATAATTTCGATAGACAAGATATTATCGTAGATGACCAGCCCGAAATAAGACTGGTAGAGATATTTGAATTGCAGGTGAAAGATGTGTTTAAGCAGGAGTGGAAGTTCCACGCCTACTCAAAGAGACTCTTTGATTCCAAGGACAGCGTGCGAATTTGCGGAAAATTACCACACGGGGTCGATCATCTCAGTAAAGTTTTTCCGCCCAAAGAGTGGAAATATGATTTTGGGTATGCTAACAACTGGAGAATAGATACAAATCCATGTGAGTTTCTTACTGTCCGTCGCATCGAGCAGGCATACTTAAAGGTTCCCGAGGAAGACCTCCAAGGTTGGATCTACGATAAATTGCCCATTGATCAAGACACAACCCAAGAGTTTCGGAGACGCCGTCTCTACCGCACATGCTACCGCTACGCTCGTCCGCCCAAGACATATAAAATCGAG
This sequence comes from Metschnikowia vanudenii, assembly GCA_030583145.1. Taxonomy (NCBI): domain Eukaryota; kingdom Fungi; phylum Ascomycota; class Pichiomycetes; order Serinales; family Metschnikowiaceae; genus Metschnikowia; species Metschnikowia vanudenii. Next base: position 158,728 of record JAJMHT010000019.1, on the reverse strand, counting down.
TAGCTCTATTGCATTGTCTATGAAATCCTCTCGGGTTCAGTCTGCTCTGGTGCGAATGTTGGTAGTAAACGGATGTAGTGGCAGGTAGTAAGACCACAAAAAATTGAAACAACCGAGTCACTAAAAATTAAGGATGCCATTTGAATTTCATCGAGTCAAAAAATCTAATTTTCTGACCAAACTAACGCAGACATGTTTGAAATATAGGTGCAAATTAATAGACACAGTTCGTGGTTCCTGCACATGGAGGTAAACTCACACGGTCGACAAACGTGGCTCATGACGCATCAGGAAACTAGTTTGTGACACAAATCTTTGGGTAAACCACGACGAGAACGAGAACGAAAATGAGTTCGTTTTCAAGAAAAGTCAAAGTCTTTGACGCCTTTCCGAAAGTTGCGCCAGAAGCCTCCGTGAGGTCTGAGCGTGGAGGGTTGTCAACACTTCTCACGATCGTGTGCATGCTCATGATTATTTGGGTGCAGATTGGTGGATTTCTTGGTGGATATGTGGATCGTCGGTTTGCTGTGGATAAGGTGATCCGCCTGTCTCTTGATATTAATGTCGATGTGGTGGTGGCGATGCCTTGCCAGTTTCTCACAACAAACGTCATGGATATCACCAGTGACACTTACATGGCTGGCGAGGTACTTAATTTCCAGGGAGTTGATTTCACTGTCCCAGAAATATTCTCCGTCAATAACGAAAACAGTGACCACGATACTCCTGAGTTGGACGAGATCATGCAGGAAACTCTCCGTGCTGAGTATAGTGTCTCGGGGGCACGGTCCAACGAAGATGCACCAGCGTGCCATATTTTTGGAACAATTCCAGTCAATTACGTAAAGGGAGAATTCTTCATTACTGCTAGAGGTTCCTTGTTCAGAGATCGTCTGTACGTGCACCCAGAGCTGTATAATTTTTCCCATGTGATCTACGAGTACTCTTATGGCGATTTCTACCCGTTCATCAACAATCCGCTTGATTTCACAGCTAAAATCACCGATGAAAAATTGCAGCAGTATAAGTACTTTTCCAAGGTCGTGCCTACCGTGTATGAAAAGCTTGGAATTTTGATTGATACATATCAGTATGCACTTACCGAAATCCACCACAAGCTGAAACCGGAAGATTTGCAGCCCTCTGGTCTTTACTTCGCCTACTCTTTTGAACCGATTAAACTCACAATCAAAGAGAAGAGAATTGGGTTCATTGCATTTGTAGCCAAGCTCGCCACGATCCTCTCGGGTCTTCTCGTTGCTGCGGGCTACCTTTTCCGACTCTACGAGAAGCTGTTAAGAATTCTTTTCGGTAAAAAGTACGTTGAGAGAAACACCGAGAAGAAGGAAGGTGGACTTTTGGACCGAAAAAAGCCCTCCTCAAAGGACTATTAGTAAGTGTGTGGCACGCGGCTTTAAAGTGACGTTCTTTTTTTCACGTGTGATTTTCCATGCGTGGAAAACTTTCAGACCTCCAAAGAACGACCTCCAAAGAACGAGGTAGGAAAAGAAATGTTACCCTTTTGTAATATAATATTGACCATGATCTCTTTTGCACTGATGACAAAAGAGTTGTGTCATATATGTGTGCCGTACCGGTGGTGTACCACCTGCCACTCAGATAGGTCAAGTGCGAAAGAAGAAATGTTAACTACGAGAACGAGATCTTAAGCCATGGTGCCAAGATGGGGAGAAAAATGAGGATCCAAAGTGTTGGAATCTTCTCATATAGTATGTGGAAGATCAGTCTGCCACATGGGAAATGGATGGTGGCAGATGGGTACACCCATGGGGGCGGAATTGCCAGCGGAATTGCCAGCCCCACCATGTACAGACAGCAAGCGTCTTACATTTAATAATCATTCAAAACCCATTCTACTTGCAAGCAATTATAATGGGAAACTTAAAAGGGAAGACTTAATGAAATTTCGAAAAAGCTGTGAAATCCGTGCACTGTAAACTTGCTAATTGCCAAGCAAAGCAAAATTTCTTTCTCTGCCCTCCACTTGCCTCTTTTTCACCCATAGTACCGGGCTACCAATCTCACCAAAACCGGCCCTATGGACAGGTGTGCATCCAGTATTTTCCATAACAGGTATCGCGGGGAACTGTAGAAGACCGCCATGCATGGTGAGTTTATCAATGAGACAGAAGACCAGTTGAAAAAATAAAAAGAACCCCCCGAAAACCGCAAAACACTTACAGAGGTGTATTACTGAAATAAAAACATCTTGCCCAAGTGAACCTTCCAAAATCTGGAAACTGTCACACCAAAAACGCTGAATCTTCCAAACGGAAATCTGACATTCCGGTTCCGGAAACTCTAGCACCGCAAATCTCTTTATTTTGTCTTTTCATTCCCCTGTTGGCCTGACTACGTATGAGATACGATAGATCACAACATAGCAACTAGTCACAGCACCACGTACATGCTGTCAATAGGGAAAAAGAAAATCAAGCGCTCCCGTTTCGGGTGCCATCGGTGTAAACGGCTCAAGGTCAAATGTACCGAAGAAAAGCCCGCTTGTGCTACATGCATAAAGGCAGGGGCCAAATGTGACTATTCGCTTAAGCTTACATGGGGTGGCAGGCCATATAAAAATACGGAAAGACATCAGCAAATAAACTCTTTCGTTGCTGAAAATGGTCTTGTGCGTCCAAATGGTCTGGTGTCTGTTAAGAATCCATCCCCTGGGGGCGAGGCGATGCCGTTTAATCAAAATAGTCCAGTGGCTCCAAAGATATCGGCATTTATAGATTCCGGACATCCATTTCGTCGGCCAAGGTCTCGAAACGAAACTGAGAATATAAATATATCTCATCCCAGAAACGACTTTGAGCCCAGCTTGTCTGATCCCACCAACAGGTCTCATTCCAGCAATGAACCAATGCCCGGAAAAGAGCAAGTACCCCAAAATCCGGATCCTAGATTCCATTCACAACTTATTCAACCCGACTCTCTGTTGAAATATATGTCCAAGTCGGTCTCTGTGTCGAATTCGATGTCCACATCGATGTCCCCCTCCACGACAAGCTCAAACGAGTTTGTGGCTAGTGAATATTATCCACGGGCACCTCTGGCTCCCTCCATGAACATCTCCAGTAGCCTAGGTGCGGTTCCAAGATCACCACGGGTCACTGTCAATGCCCTTCTAAGTCACCCGGGCCCGGCAAAGAACCTGAGTGAGAGGTATCTGGCTCAACTACAGAATGCAGCCTCTAGGAATCTGCGTGGACTGTTGTTTCGCTCCCCACAAAATATACAACGGTCACCTGGCTGTGAAAGCACTTCCCATGATGTTTCTAATGCTTCTAATGCTTCTGGGCCTGGGCACATGACAACGGGGCTTGGGCCTTTGGGTGAGTTCAGCGGCGTAAAAGACGACAATTTTATATCGGATGGACCGAACCTCACGACTTCAACAGAACAAACCAATCCACCTGCTGATTCTTTCCACCCATCTGCTGAATCCGTCTGTCAATCTGCTGAACCGTTTGGCACCTCCACTCTTACTTATGATGCATCTGCTGCTTCGTTTTCCCCATCGGGGTCTCATCATCCAGTACCTGTGCCCCAAGCCTCCGCGCCAGATTTCTTTGATCCTACAGGATATACTCCGGTGGTTGATACTCCACAATCAGAGGCGCCTTTTGGGGCACTAAATACAGACGAACCCGATAGCTTTTCTGCGGACCTTGCAAGGATTGAGCGGGCTTTCCCCACGAGTCCAAAACTGCCATTTTTTAACCCATTATATGGCCAAAGTCCACCGCGTAAAGACCTGTTTGATGCGGAAACTTTGGAAATGGAGATAGCTGGGGTTTTCAATCACTCTCTCCAAAACACCGGGCAGATTACCCGCAAGCAAAATGAACTCAGACAGTCGGCATTGGCTCTACATTCTATTCCTCCACTGATCGTACCCCTTCCAGAGATTTTGCTAAAAGTGCCTTACTACCGGCAACTTCTACATTTTTGGGTCAATGTCGCGGCAGATAATTTTGTGCCTGCGCCATACCTATACAAGGACAATCCATTCAAAAAGATCCTACCCCAGATGGCAATGCACTATCCTAGCGTACTAACTACTCTTTTGGCCTTCGCGGCACGAGCAAGGGATGACTTGGAGGGCTCACCTGGAACACATCTGAAGATCATCGACCAGCTTCTTGGAAGGTCTTGTGATGAGCTCCTCAAACAACTACAGGACTCATCTGAACAGACATCTGACGGCACTTTCGCCACAAGCTTACTCTTATCTTCGTTCGAAGTGGTGCATTCGAATGACTTCGATAAGCACAGAGCTCATGCTACTGGTGCAGCCCAGATCATGGTAGCCAGAACGAGAAAATCCCGCAACACAGGTGAATGGTCTAGCCCAGTTGAGGATGATATACAAAGTGTGTCTTCGAAATCGTCGCTTACAAGGAGAAATGAAAGTGATATTGCCTACTTCTTACTGCGGTGGTTTATGTACCTTGACGTCATCGGGGCTTTATCTTCAACTCGGGATCGTGGCAAGTACTTACGGACTTACCGCAACCCCGAGAAATACACTCCAGTCGAAAGCATTCCTCATTTCGAAACAGATGATCCGGACAGAGACATTGATTTTCTTCTTGGCTTTGACCCAAAATTGCTTCCTCACTTCGTCAACATATCTTTGCTCATAGACGAAGTGGAAAAATATATGGCAAGCCCGAATATCGATCCACTGTGCATTCCCCAATTCATTGTGGTTGCTGCATTGGAGCTCAAGGATAAATTTCTAAAGAGTTACGAAGCAGGCGAAACTAAACGCCTGCTTATATTTGATGAGATGATAGAGCGAAATGGGAAGTTTGCTGCCAACCGAAGTAAAGACTTGATGACCAAAGACAACATTTTGCGAAGCACAAACAGGCTTTACTACAACACTGGTCTTCTTAATCTTTATCGGAGGGTGCTTCTTTTACCACGTCTGTCACCCTTGGTCCAGGACTTGATTGCTGAAATGACTGAGGTTTTTGAATTCTACATTGAACCATGTAGTGCGGCTCAAGTATGTACAATATTTTGTTTGTTTTGTGCTGGTTGTGATAACTTGAACGAGGATAAGCGAGAACTTTATTGTCAAAGATTCCAGGGGTTGGCAGAGCAGCACAATATGAATGCTACAAAAAGTTTGGTAATCATGAGCCGATGCTGGCAAACGGGCGAAGATTGGATCACTGCTGCAAACAACCTCGATATTGATTTGGTACTTATGTGATGCGTATTTTTTTTTTTTTTTTGAGTTGTTTCCACCGGTGAAAGTGGTTGTAATTAGGCAACCCCGGCATTTAACTTAGATTCAAGTCGCATAGAATCCAGTGACGTGGTCCTAGATAGCAAAAGTGGGAGAGATACAATGACAAGGCATATAGAGGTTATTAGATACTTGGAGGTTATTATTTCATCCCAGAGCGTACAAAGGAGACAGAGCAAAAGCCCATTCATTATTGGCCATCGACCAGGAGATTCTCCCCGATCTACGTAATCTACAACCTAAAATTCAATACACCAGACGTGCCCGAACTTCTGTTCTCTCCCAAGTTGTTGCAAAACACGAGATAATAACTTAAAATAAATCCATGAGCAAAAACAAAAAAAAAAAAAAAAAAAACCTCTTCAAATCGCGACCTGGACTGCGGACACGCGTGAAGGCACGCACTCAATTTTTTCCCGATTACATAGACGCATGAGCGCACCACCAACAGTTCTAGTGAGCATCAAGATCAAGACCGTTCACACTCCCTTTTCTTGTCCTTCCCTTCTCTAGTAGAGTCTGCTTCAAGTCTCGGCTCTGTTCGGTTTTAAGCTATTTATTTTTCTCTCTTAGCACTTTAATCTGCGTAAAACCTTCCAAAAGCGAGCGAAGAGAAAAATTATCATAAAACGAAAAGGAAGAACCAAAAGGAAACACAAGACAACACAAGACAACACCACACCACACCACACCACAAATATCAATACCACAGGAACAATAACAAGGGTAAAGTGGAATCCAAGACCATATAAACAAGAAAGAAAATGTCTGCTCCCGAAGAATGGCAGATCTTAGCAAAAGATATTGCCAGCAGCTATGGTGAGCCTGGCAACTCACAGGTACAGACCCAGATCTTCATGAGGTGTATGCATGTCCTTCTGCTGGATGCTGTTGCGGATGAAGTTCATCTTTTCTGCAAGGACTCTCTCCGAGCGATCTCGGGGCACACGTTGATCATGTTTTCGTTCCCTGGCACTACCAGCTCGAAACGGAAGGTGGTTGAAGAGAGGATGGCTCGCAGCTTGCTGAGCTGCTCCCACTGCGTTCGGGGGTTTTCCACCAGCTTATCGCAGTTACGTTCTCGCTTTGTGTTGGCTCGCAAGATTCCTATCGACCAGGTGTTTAAGTTTTTGAGCATTGTGTATGAATGGGTATTTCTCCGTCTTGAGCCGTTGGTCCTTGGCAGTGTTCAGGCCACCAACTCGTCGCTGATTGACGCTGTGCGGTCCACGCTCTACGAATGTCTTTCGAACGTGGCGTTACTTCGTGCCAAACCAAATTTCCGGGCGGCTGTGGCCACACTTATACTGTCCTCACGCGCTGCGGAATTTCTCCAGTCCGACCATCTCTTGCCCTCGACCATTTTCTACTATGTAGAGGGAAACAAGGTCGAGTCCTCTTTTGCCTTGCTGCACTTCACTGCACTCAAGGGCTCAGTTGTCACGCTCGACCCACAGGTGGTGGACGAAATAAATCATCACTTGTACAGGCTCCAAAACTCGAGCTACTTCAACCCGGACTTTAGTCTCCGGTTCTGGCTGATGATCTCTTGCGTCCTTGATATATGTCCGAAGCAAGAGATCTCCAAATTGATGTCCACCGTCGAACTAGAGGCATGGAGTGCATTCACCAAGATCTATCTCTTGCCGTTCATCCGTGTCTTCTTCAATAACCTCTTTTCTTGTATGGACAGACCTTTCCCGGCCCTCCTTAAAGTGTTCAAGCGTTTGCTTACATTTTACGGGCCAGATATCTGGGGAATGGTCCCCGATGTTCACTTCACTCAGGTGTTGGATACTGTGATACGCAGCCCCTTTTATCAGAAACATATCCATCATGCTGCCATCGAACCCGCGCCACAAAACCAGTTGAACTCCTTGTTAGACTGGATCCCCTGCTTCTTAGATAGTCTTACCAGCTCGCAGAAACAAACTGCCTCGGTCAGGATCGCAGATTTCCTTGTGCAAGTGGAAAGTTCTGAGCCTAGCATTACTCGGGTTGATTCGGCAAAACTCTTATTGTCTTGTTTTGGTCCATTGAGTCAATCTCAAGAACCGGTTGCCCTCTCTATATCGTTGTTGAAGATGAGAGATGTTCGCATGGCGGTGAACACCCATTCTGCTTATTTTGTGGACCTCGCTAGAAAGGGCTTGAAAGAATCTTCTGCTCTTGTATGCCTGTGCCTCAAATATGATATTCTTGTTGCATCTTTAAACTCCTCCGTCATCCAACAAAAGAAAATCCCAACATTGTTCGACTCGAACAATTCCATCTGGACAACCTTGGCCAAAGTGCCAATCACACTGGTTGAGTTTGCGTCGGATATTCTCAAGTCCTTCGCAGATGCCATGTCGTTGATTGTCTTCAAAGATACAAAGGCCGCACAACCCACCAAAGAGTTTGATGGCGCTTTGAAGATTCACAACCGAGACACAAAGACTTTATGCGACAACGTTTCATCGATACTTGAAAAATTAGCTCTCATTGATCCTGAAGATCTCAAAATTGTACTAGGAACTGAGCAATGTCTGGCCGGAATCTGGAGCTGTATTTTTAATCCATTGATGAGCCAGTCGGCACTCACTGTCATATACCAGGTCTATGATTCTGAGGGTAGATATGAAAGCATTTTCTCTTTGCTTAATGATTCCCTTGGGGTCAACATTAAGGCGATCAATAAATCCCTTTCCAAACTCGCTAGTATCAGTGCTTTCGAACCTTGTCCAAAAGCCCTAAGAATCCTAATGGATATTATCAATGCCCTCACGGACCCCTTGAAGGGTATATTGACCACCCAAACAAATCGCCATTCGGGATCAATGCTTGAAATCCGCGACTTCTGGGAATCTTGCTGGCTGTTGTTGGTCATGATTTACAAGCGGACTCTTGTATGGGCAAGTCTCTATCAATTATCTGACTTGATCGAGTTCACTCGTGATACCCTTGACGCCAGTCATCTTCTTTTAGATTCATTCCGGGTATTAATGGATTATTTTACTGATGCGAAAATCAAGAGCACCTTATTCGATACTTTCATGACCACTTTCATTCATGTCATCGTCTGGCTTCGATTGGGTGACCTTTCTCTTCTCAACTCTTGTGTGAATTTAGTATTCAAAGGCTTTGATTTAGCAATGGAACTGGGTGCAAATGTTGACAAAAACTTCATCATCACATTTGCCAAGTATGGAGCAAAGGCTAAGAAGTTTAACAATAAATTGACTGAACAACAGAGAAACATGATTTTGGCCAAAGCTAGTGACTTCGATGCAAAGTTGGTTCAATATGTGATTGATGAAAGTGCTAGGGAACGCCAAACTGCCTCTCCTCCTGTCTCAAAAGAATCAAAGGCTGAATCGAACACCCAAGGGGCCAATTATGCGTATCAATCGCGGAATAAGGGCCCTAAGCAATCTACTCTTTCTCAATTCGGAGTCGTCACGAATGAACCTCCTGTGGCTCCACCGCCACCGGTGAAGACATTCAAACTGAATAATCTCGAAGCTATTCGTAGTGAGCTCAAAAATAGTAGAGCTCCACCAAAGCCTATTATTAACCCAGCTCCACCTAGGCCTGCGGGCTTCAATCATAAAACCCCAGTGGTGGGGCGCTCTTTGAATTCGTTAAAGAACAGAAAGCATGATTCGGATTCCTCTGAGGAAGATGAAGAGGGTGATGTTGATGTTTCCGATCTTTTCCTCGATACCAAGAAGAAGCCCAAGATCATCGAAGTCGATATTAATGGCAGGCCTGTACCAAAGATTAGCCAGTCGAAAAAGATCGATAATAAGCGACAAGAAGAAGAACGTATGCGCTTGCGTTTGAATGTGAATCTCAAGCCACTCTATTCTACTGTTTTGAGATGGAACTACAATTCCGATAGCGAGTTTCCGACTGAGGACAGAGAGATTTACAAACCTATCAAAGATTCGTACACATCTGCCAAAGAGTATGTTTCTGAAATTGAACCATTGCTTATGCTCGAATGCTGGCAAGGAATTCAGTCTTCCCGAGTTACTGGTCAAGAACTTCCCTTTGAACTTTTGGTGGGTAGTAGAACTACGTGTGACGGATTCTTTGATGTTTATGTTTCATTGAAAAAAACGGATTTATTAGCCAGAAAGATTGGCGAAACAGATCTTTTAGTCCTTGGATATGTGGCAGACAAGAATTTGAGCTCTCCCCAGGAAGTAACGAAATACTTAAAGCTGCACGGTTCTCAAACTTGTTTGGCAAAAGTAAGAGATGTGAAATTTGTCAACTCGGATTACTGTGACGTCACTGTGAGGGTCTATCCGCAAGGCTCCATGATGGGCTTGTTGACTCCAAAATCTGTAGTGGTGGCAATGAAAGTAATGCAGATGATCACTGTTGAGAGAGAGTACTCGTCACTAAGGGGTCTTCCATACTACGATTTATGTGATGAGATTCTTGCTGGAAAACCATGCAAACCAAAGCCTATCTCGGATGAAGAAGCTCGGGGTATGTGTGGCAAGTTGGGTGTTAATATTTCGCAGGCAAAGGCAATTATTGGTGCCAACAGAGAAGAAGGATTCTCCTTAATTCAGGGACCTCCCGGAACTGGTAAAACAAAGACAATTTTGGGGATTGTGGGCCACTTCCTCTCAAGCGTTGCTGTTAATCCTAATACAATCATTGCCCCCATCCTGAATGCCTCGGGTTCTTCTGACGATTCGAAACCTGTCAAAAAAGTCTTGATCTGTGCTCCCAGTAACGCCGCAGTTGATGAATTGGTCGTGCGTTTGAAGGACGGTGTCGTCAATGACAACGGTCAGAAAACCGTACCAAAAATTGTCCGTTTAGGTAGGCCTGATGCAATGAATGCATCCGTGCGTCACTTGAGTTTGGAAGAACTCATCGAGAGTCAATTGAAAGCCCGCACTGCAAGTGCTGCTATTGATCCAAATATTCGTTTGGAACATAATAAGTGCATTGCCGAGAGAGATCGCTTGAGAGAAGCGTTGAAAAGAGAAGATCTTGGGGATCAAGAAACGATGGATTTGCAGTCTCAATTGCGCGAGATTAACAAAAAGAGAAGTGAACTTGGTAAGCGGCTCGATGAACAAAGAGAAAGTGCGTCCATTGCCAACCGTACTCGTGAAATCGAAAAACGGCAAATACAAGCTAAGATTTTGAGTGAAGCTCAGGTTATCTGCTCTACGTTATCGGGTTCTGCGCACGACTTTTTGGCGACTATGTGCATGAAGTTTGATCAAGTTATCATTGATGAGGCATGTCAATGTGTGGAGTTATCTGCAATAATTCCCTTGAGATATGGCTGCAAGAAATGTGTCATGGTCGGAGATCCAAATCAATTGCCTCCCACTGTGCTCTCACAGAAAGCGGCCTCTTACAAATACGAGGAAAGTTTGTTCGTCAGAATGCAGCGGAATAACTCGGACTCTATTTATCTCTTAGATGTTCAGTATCGTATGCATCCTGATATTTCCCGCTTTCCTAGTGCTCAATTTTATCATTCCAAATTATCTGACGGTGCAGGAATGCTTGAGAAAAACAAGAGACCTTGGCACGATCAACTTCCACTTTCACCATATAGATTCTTCGACATCGTCAGTCGACACCAGCAAAACCAACAATCAAAGTCTTTCTTCAATTCTGCTGAGGCCCGTGTTGCTTTGGAACTTGTTGAGGCCTTGATGAAAATTTTACCTGAAAAAGAATTTAAAGGCAGGATCGGTATCATCTCTCCATATAAAGAGCAAATTCGAACTCTTAGAGATACATTTCAACGGAAATTTGGAAACTTGATCTTCAATGAAATCGATTTCAATACCGTTGATGGCTTTCAGGGTCAAGAAAAAGAAATCATTATCATGTCGTGTGTTAGAGCTAGTGATAATGGTAGTGTTGGTTTCTTGAGCGATGTGAGACGTATGAACGTGGCGTTGACTCGTGCAAGAACAACTCTTTGGATCTTAGGAAACAAGACCTCTTTGCGAAGGGACAGAGTCTGGAATAAACTCATCAGTGATGCTGAATCAAGATCGGCGATATCGGCAGCACAACCAGGTTTTTTGAACAACTTGAGTGCAATAACTTCTGAACCCCATGTCACGGAAAAGGTTAACCGTGGTTCACAAAGTGATGTTAGGGCGTCTCACTCAAGGCAAAGCTCATATGAGGCGCAAAGCTCTACATCAGGAAAACCTCCATATGTGCCACAAGATAGGGAAAGAGGCAATCTGGGAGTCTATCCCGGAAATCAGAGGCCTGGGCGGGACTCTAATGATTCATCTAAGAACTCTAGTGGCGGTATCTCTAATGAGGGGTACAAAAGAAAGCATGATGGAAATGATTATCGCAGTAATGAAATGCGCAAGTTCAAAAAGAAGCCACAGGTTTACATTCATAATCCACAAGTCCCGCAAGGCCAGGTGGAGAATTCTGGACGTGAACACGCGAATGGTAACAGAAACATTCCTCCTTCTAACGGAGGCTCACATTATTCTCCTTCTAACGGAGGCTCATATTATTCTCCTTCTAATGGAGGCTCGCATTATTCTCCTGCAAACAATACTTGGGGAAATGGATCAGGGCATTATCAAAATAATCCTGGGCCAAGGCCAAACAATGGACCACCTCGCGCTAATAACAGCGGGGTATATCGACCTGATGATAGACCAAGGCATCCGAGAAAAACATCGGGATCAAGCATATTCATTAAGAGCAGGAAACCACCCAGACCCCCAGGACCTCGGAGATCGTGAGACAACGAGATTTAGCCAAAACGTCAAAAAAACATGTTTCGTCTATTCATTCTTTACATCTTTTAACAGGAATCTCGGTGGATATTTTGTGGACTTTGGATTTTGGCGGGGAGATGCTCTGACTGTTCCGTTATTAGGCTTAACTTGCTGCGATGAAATGGAGTTAATGCTAAAACGAAGGTCTTTTGGTTTCTCAATCTCTATCGGTGATTTTGCGAGGTAATTTTTTAATGAAACCACCGAAGAAACGTAGTTGCTCTCACCAAAAATCTGATCAAGGGCAGTCGCCACGGTGAAAAGTTCTTGGCTAATCAAAACTTTCAAGTAATCTTTCTGGTCATCGGGTCGAAGAATGTTTTTGTTGTCATCCTCTTCTAGAACATTGATCAAGTGAATATGTGTTTTTTCTAGAATCTTAGTGGCCTCTGAGGGGCTTGATGTTTCGGATAGCACTTGCAGTAAAAGGTCTTCCTGGTTATCAAGAAACGTACAGCTCGCCGACCACGCTAATCCTTGTCTGTGAAATGTCTGTGACAGTTTCGCTGCCTGTAATACCAAATCATCTAGAGCTTCAGATTTAGATGACAATAGATCGACGATAGGCAGCAAGTCTAACTTTTGAGTGATGATATTCAGCGAATCATCTAGACGTGTTTTAGTGTTACCGTCATTCAAGGAATTCCGTGGTGTAGATATAACATTCAGCAATAGAACAGAAATCTTCTTTTTCACTAGAGTTAACTGCTGGGATCCTTTGGCGTATCCTTTCTCGTAGGCCGATTTCTCTCTGAGAGTATTCACATCATTGTGGTGACCATTATCATCAGGAATTTCAAAGGCTTGAGCTCCCATTGATTGTGGAGTCGTTGTTTTTTCAGTGGTGGGAAGGACGGTCACAGGTTTACCGGTTCCAGTTGTCTTTGGGAGATGTTTATTTGAGACTTGGCTTTCCAGCAGAAACATGGCATTGACATTTTCGTACCTCAAAAGAGGACCTTTCCCCGCCTCTTCCAGTCCGTCTGAGCCCAAGTAATCGCGCACAGCATCAATTCCAACTTTCTCGAGGTTTCGAAACATGTTCACGTATTTCGCCGACTTACTCTCAAGGACAGACATTGTTTCGTCGACTTCTTTATCGATGGCCAACCTGCTTTTACGGAGAGACCCTAGTCTAGATTCGAGCGACTTAATCTCTGCATCAATGTCAGAGCGTCGCGTAAGGAGCCCACCTAGTTTTGCACCATACTCGTTATTTTCGCTCTTGATCTTCTGAATACGCAGAAGCACCTTATTACGTTTTTTATCCCACGCCTGAAAGCTTGAAAGTACCTGGTCAACGCTAGATATTTCTTTGGTGTAGATCTCTTGGAGGAGGTATGAGTTTTCGGAAAGAAGCTCAAAAAGCTTGGTGATCGCGGAGCGTACACCGGTACAGTCCTCACCGCTGGACAAGAACTTCCTATGAACCACGATAGCCGTATCCAATTCCTGAGCAAGTGAGTCGTGTCGCTCAAGAAGGTGTTCTACAGTAGAGGCAGTAGTTTGTCCGGCGGTCCGCAAAGACGCCGTCTGGTTCCAGTCTCGGAGGTTACCAAAAGAGAAAAGGAGCGAGTCTCGGGAAATCAGGAGGTTCATGGAATTTGAGAAGGGTGATGTGACGCCATCCAGGAGAAGCCCACGAGGTGTGGGCGGCAGCGTGTGTCCCCTGTCTTCGTCAAGTGATGTTTCGGTGTCTGAATCCCCAGCTTGCTCGTCCAGCTGTTTAGTGGCTGTTTGCGACTGTGAGAGGAAATCGTTTGGGTCAAGTCCATCATCGGAAGTATCCACAACAGCAGCAGGCACTTTCAATTGCAACGCAGAAGGTTCAAGGTTGATGGACTCGAAGGGTATAGATTGCGTGCTCATATCAAGAGTATTTTCGGTGGATCGTGGGTTGTTCTGGCCTCTGTTGAATGTTTTCGCTCCAGTAATGAAGCTATTTTTATTTTATTCTGATGTGCTCTGCGAAGGAATCCTTGGGCCACAATTCTCCCTGTGTTTATGGTAAATTATGTGTACCGCAATTGCAAATCCAACAATGGAAAATTGGCCATAGACTAGAAAACTTCTATGCGTATTGCGACGCTGATGCCGGGCCCTCTCAATTTGTGATTATGTGAGGCCCCAGTTTCTGGGTGCGGCTTAAGGCCATGTGCCGGTATGAGACCATGCCGCGCAGCTGATAAGAGGGTGTCACCCAGGCCTTTTTCTCCATGTGCAATAGTTGCGAATACGCAGCAGTATAAAGATGGTGAATGCAATTATGGTGAATATTATTTGATAGGAAAGGGAATAGAGTGAATTCGGGTGTTTGGTGCTTGATTTTAAGTTGGAAAATCTTATGGTGCACGTTTTCTGATTTTGAAGCGAAAAATATTTCAGCACACATAAACTGATAGATTACACGGCACCGAAACCTCGTCTGAGCATGATTGAGTGTAGTGAGAAACACTTTGATACTCAAGATTTTAGCAATGGATCGTATCCGAAGAAGAATGAAATACGGTATGTTGAAGGCTGGATTGTTGATTAACACGAGAATAAATTTCATCATCACTGTTTTCCATTCTAACGAGACTGCATTTATTGGCAAGAACTGACGTTCGCTTTTTTTTGAGATTTGGCTGAATATATTTAATATTTACTGGAATTGACCCCTTTGGTGAAATAATCTTTTTTACTTTATAAAATTTATTACAACTCATCTGTATCTTTGACTAGAAGTTTTCGGTTTGTCGTGAATATCAAATGGGAATTTGTTAGATTTGCCATAACCCACAATGCAAATTAATCAAACTCTTGATTGTTTATGCTGACCTTGACTTGTAATACATGACAACCATAAGATCCTGATGGTGTAGATGAAAGCTCATGCGCGAAAGATACAGTACAAGATCGAAATCTACAAAGGTTTATGAGGAAAAAGAAAAGCCGAAGTATTTAGCACATGGTCATGGGAAATCATAGTTATCATTGTGAGCATGTTCTTCCACCCACTGCTGCCCCAAAGTGAGCAGGTTTTCACCAATCTTGAGGATTTTCTCAACCTCCCAGACAACAAACTCAAAACCAAAAATTTCCAAGAACTGATAAATTCTGGTCTCATTCGAAGACGTTGTCACAGGCAAAATTCCGTGTTGCAAGACCCATCTCAACAACACCTCCTCCGGAGTCTTCCGATAATTTGCACCCAATTCTTTCACATAATCTTGGAGCGCACCCTTCTGTGTCTTTGTGACGGGGCACAAAGATTAGTACGCCTTAATGAGCATATCGTGCTTCTGCAAGAACTCAACAATTACTGTGGTCTGTTCTTGGAGGAGCGAACTGAACTCCATCTGGTTAACCACCGGTTTGACACGTGCACTATCCAAGATCTGTTGCAAGTCTGCAATACCAAAGTTCGAAACCCCAATACATTTGGCCAAGCCGTTATTCACAATTTTCTCCCTTCCAAGTCAAACCCTTGGACGTCCTTCGCCACAACAGGGAGTGGAGCAAGTACAATTCATCATGGTTCGTGTTGAATTTAGTGGGAAACTGGTAATCAAAGAATCATAGGGTAAGCCATGTGGCGATACCCCACGGTGGCTAACATCTTCAACCAGAAACTTATTGGTGATGTAGAGCTTCGACCGGTCCTCCATGTTATAGATCTCAGTTCCGTCAATATTCACATACCCTTTAGTAAGGGCACGCTTCAAAGTCTTGACCAAGATGTGGTCTACTTCGTTGTTTCCATACTTTAACCACTTAGTTTGCAACCGCAGGAAGGGTTTGGCCATTGGCCAACTTAAACTGGTTTCCTTGCAAAGACATGGTAAAAGCTGGGGGTAAAATTAAGCGCAAAAGTCGAAAAGCGTGGAGTCAAGAAAAAAAAGATTCCACTTTGTTTGAATTTTGAGGACTGTTTTGTGTGGAGTTGTTGCCACAGATTTCGGAGTTACCACATGGAGTCTATGTGGCTGTACAGGGGTTTTTTTTTTTCTCGTAACATTTCAAAGGGAAGGAAATTGCAACCGGGGAACTTCCATGGGTATTATTGTCGTCATAGCTGAAGACTATTTTGCCAACCATTCAACCACGAGCTGTCGGTGTTCAGCTGATGAGCAAAGAATGGAACTTTCTTTTCTTAGACTGCTCCGGTCTGGTGCCATCCACAAGGTATTCGCCAGAAAAATCCAGGAGCAATTTCAAACGACAAAACTTGTAATTTATTTACTATGGAAGTCCTTCAGTCGCATGGTACGATTGTCAAATGTTTCTTGTCCGCATTGACTTTCTTGTGCAATAACACCAATGGCTCGAAACAACCCACTAATATGGTACTAGGTTAGTAGAAACCATATAAAGCTTCTAGAGTAACACTGAAAGGACAGTATTTCAGACATAAGCTCAAAATCTCCATAAACAGGAAAATACAATCTCATCCCAGCCCCGGGGCATTTATATGTTGCCCATTGTTTATGGCTAGGTTATGAACACTTTTACACAAAATTATATGTACGTAGGAGATTCCAAAACAACTGCAGTCTCGTTATACTGGATGGTCCGAATCCTCGACCTTCTTCTGGGCGGATGCTACACTTCGGACATTTACCGTCCACATGATTTTCTCAAATGTCCTTTATTTCCCCACTAGATCGACTGTAACGTCAAGGCCGAGGCCACCAGAGTCTGATCCACGGCTAGACGGAATTCATCAAAACTGAGTTTCCCATCGCCGTCTTTATCTGCACCCATGATCGTCTTATCCACAACCTGCTGGAGTTCTGAATCCAGAAGGTTTTTACCCACCATAGCTTTCATGACCACAAACAATTCTCCGTTGCTGATGAATCCATCCCTGTCGATATCGTAGATCTTGAAAGCAAACTCGAGCTTTTCCGTCTTGGACGACTTACCACTAAACGCAGAGAGCCCAGTGATAAACTCCTGGAAATCGATTGTACCATCTCTGTCCAAATCAAACACATCCATAAGCCTGGAAGCCAACGGATTTGATGAGATCCCCGGGATGTCCAAGAACTCTCTCTTATCGATAGTTCCACTGCGGTCCTGGTCAAGTTTCATGAATCGCTTTCGCAACCGGTCGATCTCCTCGCGGTCGAAGTTCGTGCCCTCCATGAGCGAGTCGATGATTTTCGATGAAGCTAGACCCATATTCCGCTGTTGTGTATGAAAAGAGTCCGTGTGTGAAAGTTTATATTTGTATTTATCTTAATTGGTTGTATTCTTCCTTTGCTGATTCTCTGTTTTTCAGAACTGATGAAAAGAGCTGGGAACGGATATTAGTGGAAGAGTCAGTTTGTGGCTGTTTCGGGTACAAATAGTCTCCAAGTTCCAAGTTTAAAAAAGAAGAAGAGGTCAATTTCGGTTTCTTTTTGTTCACCTTATGTGGCTTCTTGGTTCAGGTCTTAGCAGCTTTATCGCAGAACTAGTGCGACCAGACCAGACCCAGACCCAGAACCCGTACGACCCTCACTGGCGCAGGGCCCGTTGGGGCATACACAGGCACAGTGTATATTAGGTAACCGCAACAAGATGTGAAAGAATGATGTTCGTATAAATATTTCAGCACTGTACAAATGAAATGATGTTGTATGGATTTTTTTAGGTGAGTTGATTGTTGGTTCCATATTTGGGGATTCGAAAAGAAAATGTGTTTTTTTGGTTTTTGGTTCTTGGTTTTTGGTTCTTGGTTTTTGGTTCTTGGTTCTTGGTGTATTGTTTTGTCTTTCATTAGTCTACCGATGTAGACCAGATTGAACGCACCTTCCGATCATGTTGGGTATGTCGCTAGTGGATATGATTAGCCCGGTTTTAAAGACAGGGGGCTTAGGTAAATTAGTTAGTTCACTGATGCTGCAAAACATAGTTGTGCAATAAGACTTTTTTTTTTTTTTTTTTTTTTTTTTTTTT